>JARHVA010000578.1:4872500-5040221 GCA_037957365.1 Torreya grandis | reverse complement strand
GTTTCCTTGTGAGTTATTAGGTATGTGCTAGGTGAGGAATGAGTGAGGGTTGATATTGTATATATATAAATACTATTTGGAAATATCCCATATAAAATAATTCAATTTGACCATAGGGATACATTTAATTTGTAAATTTGATAATTTTAGGGCGCTATACACTTAGTTTGGCACATTACACTAATATTGACATAGGTGTTCACTTAGGACACAAGTGTCTAGGAAGCTGGAAAATATGTACAAATCCAAAACTTATAAAAGATGATAGTAAGCAAGTTAATAACATTTTGAGTAGTATATAAGGCTTGGTCATTATAATAAAATATTGTTTAACTAAGAGATAAGTAATATACACAAGAGATAGTGGATGTAAGCCTTTTGACAACATGAATATTTTAGAACTCAAGGGTACAATCATGAGATGTAATTTCCAAGTATACAAGATCAAGGTATTATATAGTTCAAATTTAGTGTCTATAAAACTATGATATAAACTATAGGTCAATAATATAGAGCTTGTATATACTTGGATGGTAAAGTGATGAGGTTTAGGGTGGTTATAGATATAGCAAAGGGAAATACACACCCAATGTCAAGGGAATAGGGTTATAAATCCTAGGAATAAGATATAAGGTATGTGTAGATGATATTTTGTGGTTATGTAGCACCTTAATGTTGTATATTTGGAAAAATTAGACCTTGGTTGTTCCTCTTAGTTCTACACATGCCTTAATTATGCATGCCTCACATTTACTCTATCTTGTGCCGCTTGGCCTATATCTTAGTTTGAATAGCCTTATATTGATGACACAAACATCCCATATTGCTTAGAATGTTTAAAATGTACTTATCTTATACCTTTGAAAGTTATGAGCCTATGCCTACTCTCTTTCTCCTTGTACACTAACATCAGGGACATATAGTAGCATCGATGTTACTATCTTGACCTGATGTAAGTGTTTAGTGTCCTAAAGTTATCCAATTTGAAAATTAAACATATTACAATGGTTGGAATAAGTGATTTAATGTGAGTTATCTCTTGATAGGATTGATATAAATATAATATCAACCCTCATTTATCCCTCACCTAAAAATCAGACCAAAAGAATACTCAAGAAGCACTCAAGTTACTAAAAGATTTCCTATTTTACCTTATTTATATATTAATAAAAGGAACAACCTAACTATAGGTCTAAAGTACTAAAGGAACAATCATAAGGTCATATTTTCCAATTTACAAGATAGGTCACTATTATACTTTACACACATTACATGAGTCAAACCCAAGATAGTACATAGGGAACAACTACATGAGTTTGAGTCCTTATTATGGAGAATTGGATATGTAGGCAATGCCCTTTTATAGTTGGGTCATTGTAGGTCAACTTGACACTGTGTGCCCACTAATCCATTTCCCTCAAGGGCATAATTCAAGAGTATACCTAGGTATTTGATCAATAAACTAAGATTGATTACCTATGCATGAAATATAAATAAATTAGGTATAAGGCAACAAAAAACCTAGAAAAATCCAACTGATGGATTTAAGAATGGATCTATATTATGGTCTGAACACTAGCATAAATACAAGGACACTATCATCGATACAAGTGCCCAACTTGGACACAAGTGTCGAGTGGTCAAACATGATTAGGATTTAGAATGAATAGAACCCAGATATTTGTTACAATCCTATGATGAATCTTGATCATTGTAATATTCTAGAATAGAACATCAAATAAGATTTGCTCCCTTTCATCCCTTAGCTACTTTTTACTTGTGTTTATTGCATATGCTAAATTAGGAAGATTTGTATTATTAACTATACTTTAGTGTAAATTTGAATATTGTCATTCATTTAAAGTAACTTTAATTTATTGGTTATTATATTTTAAAACTCTAAAATCATTAAAACATTTGTTGAACCCATCCTATGTTAATTAAACTAAAACCCTAGTTTTCATATTAGGGTTTTCACCTTCTTTGAAAGTGTATTTTATATTTATGTATTTTATTATCAGGTCTAATTTATACCTCTCTATGTGGGAATATCTTAAGAATTATTAGTTACATATTTTATTTGGCCCTAGTTGTTGTATGTTTCACATTTATCTTGAACATTGTAAACCTTATGGCATCACTAGCAGAATGCCATGCATGGAAGCTCCATTATGGCCATTAATTTAATCCACTTAATGATCAATGTATTTCATATTATTATCTTATGGAACATAGTAAATGGGATCAAACCCCTTATTTTGATTTTAACTATGATAATGAAAAACCTAATGATGCAAATGCAAATATAAATGAGCAAGTTAGTGATAATGACATTTCTACTTATGATTTTGAATGTCTAAGATCCCTCTTGACTATGACATCTCCACTATTCCTTTGATTTCTAATGATAAAGAGCTTCAAGAGCTAACAAACATGAACAATAATTAAAATATTGATGAAATCAAGTCTGTCTCCCCTTACCCAATTAATGATAGTGTTGAAAACCCTATGTCTCCTTTACATGAGTCAAGTGAAAGTAATCCAATTTATTCTTCAAATATAGTATGTGATGAGTAAAATACATGTCTTGTGTCTTCAATTTTAATCATTGAATAAAAAAATAAGAGTGAAAATTAAAATCCTAAATAAATACTCACAAAACATGCAATGTTTGGGGATAAAAAAAATACCAAATCTATTTGATGTATCTTGTGCAAAGGTCACACCACAAAAATTCAAGAAAGAAAACAAATGTTTCTAAAAGCTTTCCTAATGAAAGAATTTCCTAAGACAAATAACAAGGATGAAAGTGATAATTGTGTCAATATTAATTTCTCACATAAAGATGATGAGCCTAAAGTATAAATTGATATTACATTACTTATCCTTCTATAGGATACAACACTCCAACTTAAAGTGAAAATGACATCCTTACATCTCTTAATATGGCACATCATATATCAAATGTTTCTTCCCTTTCCTCCTCCACATTTTATTATCAAAATTAGAGTGTGCCTCAAAATGAAATTACACCTCCTAATCCTATAATATGTCATGAAGCTTCAAACAATGTAGTACTTTTCAATGATAATAATATTAAACATTGTGCTCTTTCACAAGACATACCTACATCTTTAAACATGGGTGTTCATTTACCAAATATTGATAAATCATGTGATGATCCCATTTTTAAGAATGATGAAAATTAAATCATCCGTATGTTCTATAAAAATGGTAGTTAGAAACCACTAACAAAAGCCTCAACTTAATATTATGACATGTTATTTATTATGACTACCATCATAGAATTACAACAATAGGTCAATGCTCTTAAATTACAAGTTTCTTCTCATGAAGTTATTCTTGAGGAGAACACATTATTAGAGCAAGCTATTTATTAAAATGTATATGAATCTCCTTATTCATAGAATTTTATAATGCTTATTTATCCTTCTTTGATGGTCAAGGGGATCTTATTGTTTATTTGCAATAATATGCACACTCCTTTGGACTTTGGGCCCAAAATGGAAACTTGCTATTAAAATATTTCCATCATATTTTTAAAAAGGGGATATGAATTAGTTTTATATCCTTCTAGATGGTTTATTATCAACTTTTAATAAGATTGAGGATGTATTCCTATCACATTTTCCCTAATTTACCTTACCTAAGTTACCATTAGAATATTTATAAGAATTGACCCAAAATGAGAATGAGTCTTTACAAGACTATGTTATTTGATTTAAGGATACTTCTTATTCCTTAAACTATTCACCTTTAAATGTGGAAGTAAAATTTATATTTAGTAGGGTTATTCTCTCTCCACTTAAAGAGAGAGAATTACACAAACCCTTTGATTCATTTGAGACATTATATTTGGATGTGCATAAATATGCATGTGCTTTAACAAATACACAAAATTAGTTACCTATTTTTCCATAAAAAGCCAAACATGATAAGACTCATGTTTTAAGGGCACATAAAACAGTTATGAAGGATCATGAACCACTTAAAAAATATTCAATAAAACCATCATTTCCTACCAAAGCACTGATAATGAAAGTATTAAACAAAGGAAAGAAACATGTTTTTTGAGTACCTCCCATAGTGAGACCAATTAACACCACAAGATGCCAACCTCTTAAGTTTTATTGGTATTGAGATATACCACATGATATATTATGAACTATTTTGGATAAATGATTGATCAAAAACCATCCTAATTCACATTACCCACTTGATATATTTGAAAAGGTAAAAGGACACCACTTTTACACTTATCATGATATTAATGGCCATAGAGATAATGATTGTTTTTTTCTTAAGTAAAAGATTACATAATTAACACATGAGGGAATCATTGCATTTAAAAAGAGGCATTTATAACTCAATCACATACTTGTCTTAGAGGCTCATCTAGTAGGGTTGAGCCATCCTATGTTGATCCTTATAAGGAAAACATGATCCATCAACCTTCACAAAATATGACCTCTAGCATAAGTACTTATCCTAGTGTTCTCTCTACTAGGACTGATCATACCCATACTTATCCTATGAAGGAACTATTGGTTGATCAAGTCTTAGATAAAGGCACATGTGGAGGGGGTGTACCTATATAATAGATTTGGGTTCTTAAATAGGTACCTATAGATTCATCATTTATGCCTATAATTACTATAGAGTTGACTACAAAATCAATACCAATAGTTAGTTTACAACATTATCATCACATTAAAGCATTATTATTTCCTACAAGGTTCCATTTCTTACAATATCCAAACATACAAGTATTTCATTAAAAATAAATATTAGTAATACCTTTTACCATATCTAAACATACACTATGAAAAAAATGTAAGTAAATAAAGGTACACTATCATGTGAACTAAGAATACCAAATACAAACCTACTAGATAACCATGACACAAATTCATAATTCTACTATGCACCATGTTTATACATCTAGAGCACCTACACATGTACCCATTACTATTTTTATTCCAAATAAACCACATAGTACAAAAAGATAGGCTCTATGAACCCCTATTATTTTTATTGGTACTTAAAAACTAGGTTATGAGTGGAGAGATGCCTATGATCATCCTTTGTATGAGATCATAGGATGATCTTGTCTTTACCAAAAATACCAAAACATAAAAAAACATTTTTGGCACCTACATGTTCTATTGGCTCCTTGGCATCTATGTGTTAGTTTCATGTTGAGGACTAACATATCATTTAATCCTACATAAACATATATAGGCATACACAAATACAATATATAGTCCTATTTTAGATGTTGGCATTTCATTCTACTCATGTCATATGGACATTGGGGACATCCACTTATTTGATATTAATGCACACAAGTTATATGATTTGATGATCACTCTACACTATCATGTTTGATCTTACATATTTATTTACACATGCCTTATCCATGCTTATATCTTGCACATGGTACTTAATATGCTATGCAATTGACATTTTTTGCTAACACATTTGATCCATGAGTCACTATGTCATGTTTATGCTAGTTGCTTATGATTTTCCCTTACACACTTCCTTGAGTGTTTTGTCTTGGTATTATCTTGATTTTTTAAGCATTTGAATATGCTTTGTTGTATGTACCCCCATGCCTATGTTTGATTTCTTAGACATTTGAATATGTCATGCTTGACTTCTTAGACATTTGAATATGTCGATACTTATTTTATGGACATTTGAATATGTCATTCTTTTTTTTTTTTTAAATTTGACTAAGTCATATCCATTCAATTTTATGACGTTTAAACATGCCCCTTATTCGTGGTCTCCTTTGAGTGCTCTTATGTGTGTGATTATTTTCTTGTTGAGCTTGTATTGTTAATATCTAGATTTTACCATGATATTTATCATGTATCTTAGGACTACATGTGTTCACATTGGTTCTATGTACTTCAATGATACATTTAACTAGACATGTTTAATTCTATATGCTACATGGTTACATTTGCAAATTTATAATTGTCTAACCCTTTTGAGGTGAACTAACTACTAGGTACTATTTTTCACTCACCTCAAATTGGGGGAATATTAGTGAGGGCATATCATGGTGACATGAATTTCACATTTTCACAATTCTCAAATTTAGTGGGGCATGATTTGGAAGCATGTTATCCACACTCACATAGTATATGGTACTTACTCTAGTTTTTAGATTTAGTAGGGACATGTCATATGGACATAGCTTCCACACATTCATAGTTTCTAGATTTAGTGGAGGCACACTTTGAAATAATGTTCTCCACATTCATTTAATATGGTACTTATATTGATTCATAGATATAATGGGGGAATGCTTTCAAAGCATGTTATCCACACCTACTCAATATTAAACATCTCAAATTTATAGTGTGGGCATGTTTGGAAACATGTAATCCAAATTGTTACTTATTTAAGTTTCATATTTATACATATAAGTGAGGGCATGCTTTGGAAGCATGTCCTTCACACTTACATAGTTATCTAAATTTGCCAAAGCACATAGTTATATGATTCTGATACACATTTGTGGTAGAATTATATACATGGTACCATTTTTATACATAATTTCAACATGAGAGATATTTAAGGTGCATATATTATGAAACATGTGCTTAATATTGTAAAATACAAATCAATCTCAGATTCTAAAACTATTACATGTACTGATACCCCATAAACATTTATGGACTTTAATGAGATAATCTACTACAATAGTTGGTTCACCTTTTGGTATGGTTGAGGTGATTAATCACTCAATCTTTCCAAGTTTTTAGTTTTGAATTAATCAACCAAACTCACTAGGTTATAAGTATCATTAGGTTGCATAGTTGAGGTAATCATCATTTCTAGGTGGCAACTCACTTTTGATCTAAATTTAGGGGCATGTTCATTTCAAAATCTCTCTCTCTCTCTCTCTCTCTCTCTCTCTCTCTCTCTCTCTCTCTCCTTGGATATATGCACTTTAAATATTTATCTATATTTATGCTAATATTAGTTTCAACTCTTTATAATGATACATCTTATACAAAATAACTTTCCAATAGGCAAGGTAGTTACAACAACACATAGGTGTACTCCTAAACCTTACTCTTTAAATTTGAATCTATTTCAAGTAATTTTAACCTAGATTATATGAACTAATTATACAATGTAACATGCTCTTGGTTTTAGATCAATCACCAAAAAATCACTTAAATTCAACCCTAGTGAAGTACTTAAATTTAATTTAAATAAAGACAAGGTGTGCATACACACCCATGTACTTATTTATTTACTTTAAACTACCAATTTCATTGATAGATTAAAGGGGGGGGAATGTAGACAAAATTTTATGATTATGTAGAACTTTAGTCTTTTACATTTGGTAAAATCAAACCCTGACCATTCTTCTTAGTTCTAGACATGCCTTTCTTTCACAAGCCTCACATTTGCTCTATCTTTTGCTCCTTGGTCTATCTCTTAGTTAAAATATCCTTATATTGATGCCAAAAACATCCCATCTTTCCTAAAATTCTTAAAATGTACTTATATTATAACTCTACAAGTTATGAACCTATGCCTATTCTCCTTCTCTCTAGACACTAACATTTGGGATAGATAGTAGCATCAACATTACTATCCTAACCCAATACAAGTGTTTAGTGCCCTAAAATCATAAAATTTATAAATAGAACATATTAAAATGTTTGACTTAAGTGATTTAATGTTATTATCTCCTAATAAAATTGGTATAAATATAATATCAACCCTCATTCATTCCTCACCTAGTAATCAGACCAAAAGAGCACTCAAGTTACCAAAAGCTTTCCTATTCTACCTTATTCTAATATCAGTTAAAGGAACAACCTAGCTATAGGTATAAAATACTAAATGAGTAGTCATAAGGTCATATTTACTAAGTTATAAGATAGGTAACTATTATAATTTACATATATTACATGATTCACACATAAGCCAACACATAGGGGAGAACTACATGAGTATAAGGCCTTATTCTATAGTATTAGATATGTAAGCAATACCCTTTGATAGTGGGGTTATTGTGGTTTAGATCAACACCTTGTGCACATTAACCCATTTTTCACCAAGGGAATAATTCAAGACCATACCTAGGGTTTTTATAAATAAACTGAGAGAGACAACCTATGCATAAAATCTAAATACATCAAGTAAAAGGTGGAAAAAAACCCAAAAAAACACAACTGATGGATTCAAAAATGGAGTTATATTTTGGTCTACACACTAACATTAACATAAGGACACTATCATAAATGTAAGTGTCCAACTTGGAAACAATTTTATAGTGGTAAAAAATGGTTATAATTTAGAATGAATGGAACCTAGTTATCTATTACAGTCTTGTGAAAACTCTTGATGATTTCCATAATCCATAACATAACATCAAATAATATGTGCTCTCTTTCATCCCTTACCTACTTTGTACTTGTATTTATTGCACATGATAAATTAGGAAGATCTATATTATTGATAGTAATTTAGTGTAAATTTTAAGATTGTCATTCATTTCAAATATATTTAATTGCTTGGGTATTATCTTGTAAAATTCCAAAATCATTAAAATAGTATGGTTCTAACTAGATCCTAAGATAAAATGGTAAGGGGTTTCAAGGATATAATAAGGAAACCACATGCAAGGAATTGACAAATAAAGTTTACCTAGATACATAATATAAATAACACTAAATTAAAAAAATATAAATGTTTCAATGGCCAACCATAAGTGGTTTATGCAACCTAAGGTGGTAGTGTCAAACCTAGGAGCCCTATAACTTTACCAAATTATTTAGTATAAGGATAAACTAGGCAAGGATAACAACATATATGATAATATAATAATAAGAAAAGTAAATATATTAACTAAGTAAATAAATGAAAGATAATAAGGATAGAGATACTTACCTTTGTGTTAACTCATCAGTGCATCAATGTTCCCCCTTGGATCTAGTGGCATTTCACAAGAGATTATAGGATGAAGATCTCAAATACCAATATGAATACTTAGGTATCCTTATTTGAGGACTCTAAATACCAAGTGTAACTTCTTAGTTTGAATTCTAATATTGAGCTTCAAATACGTTGAGAAAAAATTGACCTTCAAGAATAATACTTTAACCTCTAACTCCTTATACTACTTAATTGTAAAAATGTAATCACAAGCAAATCAAAAGTGTTGTTTGTGTTGGGAGTGATAATTATGACCCCTATATATATGAATCCAAACCTATAAATAACCATGAAATCTAAGCCAATAGAATCAACCATGCTGATATAGTTGAATGGGATGTTTGGTGACTCAACAATGTATTATCCAGGTCGATACAATTGAAAAAACCAAAGACAAACTTAGAATTTTATTGACCAAGACGATACAATACATGTATAATTAAGAAGAAAAAAAATGTTATTGGCCTAACCAATATAGTAGAAACAAAGGGTGTCTAATAAAACTAGATGTAAGGGATAGTGAAAGAAGATAAAAAGAGACTAAGAAGACTTCAAATTGATAGTAGTGAAGGTAATACAAAATAATATGCAAACATCTCTTGTAAAGTAATAAAGCCAACCCCACCCGCTTCCTAGTGCACTCCTTAGGACGTGTACTTAGGGATATTAATGCATAAATTATTATTACAAAATAAATCATTAATAAAGTGATAAAGATGAAAAATATCAGGTGTATACATATGCCCCATATGAATCTCATCACGTGTCACAATAGTGTAACACAAGATGGTGCTTTAGGAAAGAAACATAGCAATAGTAATAAAATATATGGAAATGTTGAGAGAAATGAAAGTAATAGATATATATTAATTCATACCTTCACTTACCTTGTTTAATGTAGAGATGATGTTGCAGGTGATGTAATTGATAGAAGGTGCCAATTTGGGAGCTCAGTAAGTGGCCCTAAAAAATGAAAGAAAAAAAATTTAAAGAATTTTTTTTTTTAGCATTGAAAATTTCCTTACTTCGCTAGGATCCTAACACTTATTTAGATTGGTGAAAATGACATACATAAATAAAGATGTGATGAAAATACAAAATCTAGAGGTAAAAATTAGGAAAATTTAATAAAGAGACCAAAATGTAAATCATTTGGTCATTTTATATTTTTAGAAACCTAAAGCTTTAGATGACCATTTCTAATTCAATAAGTGATAATGGCTAGAGGAAAATGAGGCAGACATGTGGGAGGATGCAAGGGAGAGATCACAAGAGCCATGGAAGTAGGTTATGTATTTTTTTAATTGAGTAGATAGGTTAACATACAATAGGTTTAAGAAATCTATGGATAGAGTCAGAGTGGTGTACCATAATTTTTCCCAATAAATGTCAAAATCTAGATAATTTTTTGATGCATGATAGGTAGAAAAAAAAGTATCAAATTTAAGGCTATGGGTATTTATTAGGGCATAGGGAATATATTATTTTTGCCAAGTAATTGTATCAGCCACACCAATGTAATTGAGCGATGAAAAATTGTAACCCTAGCTGATATCATATGGTATGAATAATGTAGTTATGGTGTAAAAAATCATTGTAATGGTTGGTAATATAGGTGGTGCCAATATTTTAGACACATAAAATTAATCAATAAGTGCTTGACAATGTTTAATCCTGACATCCTTACCTCACTTGGCCTATTCACCATTTCACTAACTTATAATCTCTATGAGATCATATACTAGAAATTGTATTAAAAATACTCAAAAACTATTTCAAACATCACTAATCTATTCACAAACATTAGTAAAACATTTTTTCAATAGTCTTTATCCTTCTAGGATAGGACCACACTAGGTTGGATAGGGTCGCATTGTAGCCTTATCCAATAATGTGGCCTTATCCCCCACACTTCAATGGTAACTTTTTAAATTTAAAATGACCTATTTTCCACATCCTATGATTTTATTAAGGTTTTTTTAGCATAAATTTTTAAAATAATCCCAAATATAATAACATCAAGGCTTATTCAAACATATCTAGAATTAATTTGGCAATTCTACTACACATTAAGCAAAATAACATCATTTCTTCCAAACTCAATTTTGATACATTCTGAAAATCATATGTAAAGTTTGAATATAATTTATTATAGGTAAAGGGAATCCATTTACAATAATTTTTATCAATCTTCTATATATAGTTTCATAATCATGGATCACACACTCATCTTAGGAGGGAAAACTACATCGGTATAAGGCCCATTTGAGCTAGGTAGAAAACACTTAAATTATGCAATGTTTTCTAAGGATAAATATTATACACCCCTAATTATATTCCCAATATTGGAATTTTATCTCTATTGTATTTGTTGTGTAGGACCTAGGTTTTATGTTTTATAGGCCTTCCATAGGAAAAATCATGATAGAGTATTAATTTATAGACCTTTACAGACAGTTGCACAAATCTAGATCAAAACATTAGGTGCAAAGTGAATTAGGATGTGAACATAATAAATGGTCAAGTTTGTAGTTTGGCCATATCCTCCTTTTTTAAAATTTTCCCAATGGATTTTAAATTCCTATTTTTGGACATGATAGTTTATAGGTCTTTTCAACTAGTTTCTAGCCATAGTCAATATAAGATCTATTTTAGGGAGATTTGCATATATATAGACCTATTTAAAATTTTAAATTAATTTTATATTCTATAAATATGTATTCGAATATATATTATTTTATATCAATTTCAATATTTTAGATATATTAGTTTGATTCATTTAATTAAAAATAGACTAAACATTCTGGTGAACCTACTATTTTTAAGACATTGTTGTTTGCTTGATTTTGTCCTAAGATTTCATACATATTTCTATAAATTATTAATACTAAAAGAAAAAAATACTTCAAAATTGGATATAAATCTAACACATAATCTCTTTATTTTGACCTTGAGTTGAAATTTGTTAATATCTATACACAAAAAACTTTTTATTTTATTTTCTATTTTCTTGTGTTTGTTTTTAGAAACTATGTTCTGACAATTTCAAAACTACTTAGTGACTATCATGAAAAGATACATGGTGATATATTTTATATAAATTATGGTATTATGTGTTTAATTGAATACTCATATATATTTTACAACACTAAACACATTCTTTAGTTTCCACATACCTCACGGTATATCAAAAAAACTAATGATCCCTTGTTTATACAATAAGAAGCTCTTTTAGTCATTTTATTTGTGGTGAACTTGAGAGGAGTGTATTGAATATGGAATTTGATCTTGATGCACCCTTTAAAATAAGGTTAGTGGGATATAATCATGGTTTTTCCTTTGTAGTTAGTGCTCTAAAATATTGAGCCAAAACTAATCAATGAATAAATAAGTATATTTAAAATCCCACATAATCATTCACACCCTTGTATAAATCATCCTTATACTTAATTTTTGATTGTATTGTATTCATAATAATTATAATTTATTAATTCATATTATGTTGTATGCCTCTAAGGCATAGTGTTATATTAAGTGGTATTTCTATTTTACATATGCAACTTCCTTTGGATTCTTCATTAATGGCTAGTCATGATATTTTTTCTCAAACTATTAATGCTAGTGTTAAAAATCATTGGTATCCTAAAAATTAAATTCACATTGAAAATAATAATGAAATTAATGAAGAGGATTTTAATTAACATGAAACTCATATTGATTGACATGAACTTAAAGGAGTAGATCAAAATCAAGCACAATAATTATTTAAATTTTATCAAGGTCTTTAAAATAACCCCATGAGGTGAACAAAATAAATCATATCCTTATAGAATTAAAAGATAATAATAAACCTAAATTATCTATATTTATACCACAAGAGTTATCTTTTTGAGTTGTTAAATCTCCTACTTCTAATTTTGTCACTTATACTATTGCATCTATTCCTGTTTTTAAACCTCTACTTACCTCTATAACATCATATTTTTATTTGGGGATTTATCTTGGTTTACAAAATGTATCTATGCTTATGCCTACTAATTATAATTATAATTCTCCAATTACCTCTATAAATTATAATCTTAAGCACCCACTTCTTGCTTTACAAGCTAAGATATCTCACATTGAGAAAACTATCTCTCATGCTAGCTTCTTTATGGATTCATGTTATTTGTTACATAACCCTTTGGCATCCAAAATTGAATCTTATCCATTAAAAATTGGCTTTATGGCTCTTAATATTCCTTTATATGAAGATAAAGGTGATCTTGAACATCATTTACTTACATTCAATGCAACTTGTCTAGACTATGTAGATAATGGTAAATTGTTGACAAATATCTTTCCATTAAGTCTTAAATAATATTCTCTTAGATAGTTCTATGATCTTCCTCTTCAATCATTAAAATATTTATTCCCTTTGGAAAATATGTTTTTAACACACTTTTCTATTGACATTAGTGAAAAGATTTGATATGCTTAAGTTTTAAAGCTCAAAATAAGGGCTTAATGAAATAATTAGTGAATATGTGATAAGATACAAGAATATTATTAAAAAAATGATAAATTAAATAGTTGATAATGAGCTCCAAGATATATTCACTTAGAGTTTGATATCTCTAATTCAAGAGTTAATTATGTTTGATAATTTCAAATATTTTGATGAACTAGCCATACAATCAAAGAATGTGAAGCAAAATCACTAACTTTGAATAAACTTAAGTATACTTCAAGTTATCCTTCTACTTAAAATGTCAAATGTCAAAAAAATATAAATTATTAGAGCAAAGAAAATGAAATCAAGAATGAAGGTAAAATTATAGTTATTATTATCTCAAAACTAACACAAAATCTTTAATTAAAAACTCCACTAAGGATGAAATTTTCAAGGTTACCTTCACTTCCCCATGTATTATTACAAAATATACTTGAATGGAATCTCACCACTCTTCCTCCACCAATGGAAGTTGACATGTCTAGACCACAATCTAAAAAAATTGTTGGCAATTCATATTTTGACTACCATAGATGTATTGGGTATTCTATAAATATGTAATTTAAGCTTAAGAATAAGTTTCAAGATCTCAATGATGAAAATATTATTGTCATTGACATACCTAATGAAGAGGATAAACCACAAAAAATGAAAATACAAAGCTTAAAATGTACAAAGATCATTTTAAAAATCATGAAGCAAATAAAAAGGATAATTTTAAAGTAAATTATGTATATAATTATCCTCTTCATCCTTCTACATATGGACATCCACTTGATAACATCATTGGTACAATTATAGACAAACAAGCATAACATCAAATGCTTATATTTGTTGATAATGAAATTTTTGATGATGATTTAGATAGACATGTATTTTTTATTAGAGAATATGTTGAAAAAAATCCATACATAGTGTTATGATAGACAATAGATCAAGTTTCAAAATGTATACACCATAAAACTTCTCTACTCTCTTAGCTATATAGAGTAAGATTTATAGGATACTTCTAGAGTTGTCAAAGAATTTGATGGTCAAACACAAGATACTCTTAGACATATAATACTACCTTTACAAGTGGTCCCTCTCATAATTACCACTCCATCCTTATTTATACAAAGCATAAAGGTCTTTGATATGATATTAGGACCTTGGATTAAAAATATTAGAGCAGTGCCTTTTACAATGCATAAATGTCTTAAATATATTCATGATAATCAAATGGTTAACATTTCAAGAATCCAATATGAATATCTTTTGGAACCTATGATGTTTACACATACTATAGAGAATAGTTTCATGGCACAATCATTGAGAAAAATGGTAATGAAATAGTCTACAAAACTATTCAAGAGCATGATCTACATATTATAAATCATATTACTTAATCAATTTTTGAATCTATTTATGAGCATGATCATATTTCAAAATCATTTTTTTATTATACTCATGAACATGATATAGTCACACATGATCACATTAAATTAGTTCTAAAAAAACATGGTACATTCTCCTAAGTAGAAAGTAGCACTAAAAAATAGGTCTTCATCTCCTAATCCATAATAAGTTGTTTAGAGAGATTCATCATAGATATAAGTAGTTACATATTCTATTATTTCATATGAGGATACATGTTTACATGGGCATATGAGTGGTGATTCATAGGGTTAAATTATAACATATGATACTTATTTAGATTCAGAGGCATCTATAGTTGGCACTTGTTCTTCACAAGAACTCACTACTTCATACAATATAGTTGGGTATACATATGTTCATCCTCTTGATGATATCCTTGTTTGGATAAAACTTCATATTTCCTCCCAATACACTAATTTAGTTTAGTCTCTTGATTATCTACTTGTGTTTTCCCTTTGTACATAAATTTTTTACTTTTATTTCATTGCCAATTCTTCTATCCCTTATCCAATCATTATTCTATCCATTGTCTTTATTTTTACTTTGGGAACTTGTCCTATTAATTTAAATAACAATTAAAATAATATAAATTAACTATATTACAAATTCTTCCAATGATCATTCTTTCTCCTTATTGAATACTTATCATGTTATAGTTTTCCTTACACGTTCATGATCACATTTATTTTTTCCCCATTGAGGAGCATGTAAATTATTATCTACCTTAAATAATTTAAGATACATTACTATGAATAATTTACACATTCATTGGGGGAACATGGCTTTCCTTCCTTCTCACCACTTTATAATTTTACACCTTGTTGAGCATTGTTTGAATTCTTCCCATTTTATTCTATGTTTGAAACCTTGATTCTTAGCATCCTTTTCATATATTTTAAATTCAAATATCCCAAAAATTTAAAAACATTAAAATATTTAAAAACTTTAAAAACATTAAAATATTTAAAAACTTTAAAAACATTAAAATATTTCAAAAATTCCAAAAAAATCATATATGCCAAAAATTCAAAATAATCAAAATATCTACAAAATTTTAAAATTTGGACCTACCAAGCATTTTCAATTATTTATATCTTACTTATTTACATATGTTATTTATTATATATTAGGTAGATATAATATTTCAATTTTAAATACAAATTTATTTTCATGAGGTATTTGAGTGTGATATATGACATACTTTTACATATTTCTTTGATTTCGAGCTTCCTTTATTACCCAACAACCTTGCTAAGTTGGGGGAATCTCTCTATTCTCTATTAAAAATTCAATAGGTTGTATCTATCCAAAAAAATTATACCATGTTGAGCTACATATCATAATTTTTTTTTGTTTTACATTGTGTTACATGAATATGCTTTTTTATAATAATAACATTGATACATATGATTTTTATAGATTAGATTCATTTATTTTATGATTCTTTCTTACTTTAATGGATGAAAAGTTAGAACTTTCTTACTTCTTGTATGTGTCCCTTGGCCTTATATGTGCAAATTATTGCTTATATGGCATCCTTATGCCATTTACCTATGGCCCTTGGCCTTATGTGTTTATGAAACATTCATATGTCCCTTGTATGTGGCATTTGGGATTTATATGTGACATTATATGAAAAATAGTGACATTGTATGGCATTGCTTGTATGTTTATTTATTTCTACTAGTATTTCCATGATTCCTATCATGAATTACTCCTAATATCTACTTTTGTGCCATGATATATCATTCACATGTTACTTATACACTTAAATGATATATCTATGTAATACATGTTTCATATACAACTCAATGCTATATTCAATAATATGATGTAATCTAATTAAATTGCTCAAAACGTTACTACAAGATTTTATATTTCACCTATGATTTATTTTGAGATTATTGACTTACATTATACACCTCAAATCTCAAAGGGTGCATCATAATGGGCTTGTATTGAGAATTCAAAGTCTTCATGATAAAATTTAATATTTATGGCACTATGTAGTTTTGAAAAATTACAATATGATTCAAAAATTTTAGATTATGGAGGCATGTGACAAGTGGGTACACTCATTCCTACAATTAAAAGTTATACTTTGAAAATAGTTTAAATTTTAAATGGAAATTCAATATCACTTCAAGTACAATACAGGGGGTATGATACTCACTCATGTTCAAGTTACTACATAGAAATTTCAAAATTCTCAAGTTTAAAAGTTTAAAATTCTCAAAGTTATAAAGTTTCAAATAAAATCTAGATCCATATATAGTGGTGTGATTCATATTCATGTTGAAAGAGGGCCAACTTAGAGTATCATGACACTTAACTTCTATGGTTTCCCTTTTTCTATGTTGCAAGCCACAATTGATAGTTTTATCTCTTCAATCATTTAATAGAGTAATCTACATAGTAAAATGAGAGTTGAAGTATAAAATATTTACAAATAAAGATCATTCAAAGGTTTTAAAATTGAGACTTGATAACTCTTAATTCACCACAAGTTTAACATTTCTCCAAATGCCTTAATAAGGGGGCACCCACTTTTCAAATTATAAGTTACAAGTAAATTATAATGCATACTCTTTCAGGTGTATACTTTCCTTGCTCTTTTTTCAAATTTAAAATCTAAAGTTTTAGATTTTCAAGTTTATAATATGGAAAATAAATACATTCATTGGAGTTATTATAGGTTCACATTAAGTCATCTTGTATCATTAAGATTCACATCAAAAGACAAAGTGTGTATACACAATTAGGTTCACATCTACTTTACTCTAGTAATTTTAATTCATTGTATCTCTATAATAATGTGGGGGAAAATGTAGATACATAAAATTAATCATTAAGTGTTTGATGATATTTAATCTTGAATACTTACTTTGCTTGGCCTATTCACCATTTCACAAACTTATAGTCTCTATGGGAGCATAAACTAATTTATAAAATATCTTGAAAATACTCAAAACATCATTCAAAAATCCCTAATATTCTTATAGGCACCTATCAAACATTTTATAACAATCTTTATCATTTTGGAACATGACCACATTAGGTTAGAAAGGGCTGCATTATGACCTTTTTGACCAATGTCACATTATTCTCCATGATCTAATGATAACTTTTTAATTTTCATAAAGTCTATTTCCCCCATCTCATGATTTTATTAAGGTTGGTTAGAAAATATATTTGAAATAAACCCCCAAAATGAACACATCAAGGCTTCTCCAAACACATCTAACAATCAATTTCAAATTCTATTGCACATTGAGCAAAATAACACTATTTATTCCAATTCCAATTATGTTGCATTCTATCAGTCATAGGCAAAATAGAAATATATTTTATTATAGGTCAAACGAATCCATTTTTAATAATTTTTATCAATATTATAGCTACATTCATAAAGTTTAAAAATCATAGATCACACACTCATCTTAGGAGGGAAAATTACATCAAATTGAGGCCCATTTAGGATATGGAGGTAAAACTTAGATTATGCAAGGTTTTTTGAGGATGGCTCTTATTTTTTGCTAACCCTATTCCCCATTTTGACATTTAATATCTATTTTATGTGTGTAAGATATAAGTTTTATGTTTTGTAGGTATTTTGTGTGGAGAATTGGGACACAAGATTAATTAGTAAACCTTCATAGATAGTCATATATATCTAGATCAAAAATTACATGCATAGTCAACTAGGATACAACCAATATTAATGTACAAGGCCATAATATGTACCTTTATTTATTTTGTGGTTTTGTCCCAACATAGTTTAAATTCATTTTTTTAGACACGATATAGTTTTCAAGTATTTTCAACCCATTTATAATCATAGTGATCATGCACAGTGATCATAAGATATATTTTATGGATGTTTGTGTATTTGTAGCCTATTTACTATTTTTTTGATAATTTTAACCTTAGTAAGGGGAATTTCCATGGTGACCTTATTATTGGGGCATTTCCCCCTCCATAACCCCCCTATCAGGAACTAAGCATTATAATAAGATCAGGGTCCACCATCTAGCATATCTTAGTAATTTTACTTTATTACATTTATAAAATAAATGGGGGGCATGTAATCATATAGAAATGAAAATTGAGTGTTAAAAGTGATACAAGAGACCAACCATTCTTATTTTATCCCTAATCCTATCTTAGGGCTGATTTAGACATTTATACAGGTTTTGTGCAAGTCACATAGATCACTAGAACATGCCTGGTAGACTTAGGCACAAGTGCTCCCAAAAGCTCAGAACAATTCTTACATAGAGGAAACTAACATAAGCAGACACTATCACCACAACACTATTATATAGGCTATGGATATATTTTATAGGAGGGGTTTTGACACCTATATCTTATTTGTGACACTCAGGCTAGCTCCTATACTAGTTTTCAACCTCTAGATCCTTCTTCTCAGTTAATTTTTAGCTAAGTATTCAGTTGTCTCTATTTATATTATTAGAAATATTAGTTTAGATCAGTTATTTGTTAAGTAAGTAGGTGTATTTATTTCATATTTTACATTGATTTATTGTACTTAGAACCTTTAAAAACCTAGGGATTATACTCCATAAACCCTAAAAACTTAATTCATAAGGCCTATATAATGTATCAAATAAGCTCATGGGATTGGTATGTTAGTATGTTATGAGTTCATGATATGGATTATGTCACTTATCAAACTCATTAAGATAAAGAAACACACACACATCAAGAATAAATGATATAAAATTGACATAGATGAGCTAAGGGACAAGAGCAAGAACATTTTCAAATGCTTTATAAAATACACATAAACATGAAGAAAGCCAAAATCAAGGTACATGTTTAATTGTTTCACACAAAAAAGGCCAAGTGCTATAAAAAGGATATGTTAAAATGTCTCAAATCACACAAGATTAATGGCCAAAATAAGGACATGTTGAAATGTCACAAACCACACATAGGTCCAAGGGCCAAATCAAGGACATGTTTAAATGTCATAAACCACATGTAAGGCCAAGGGTCAAAGAAAGGACATATTCAAATGTCATAAATAAACATAGGGATAAAAACCAAATCAAGTACATGTTTAAATGTTACACACTATGTAAGCTATCATAGTGAGTCTCACACAAGGGATAAGATCCAACACAATAGAAAAGAAAAGTTGTATTCTACTATGTAAAACTAAGTAATATCAATGTAGCATATAATTAGTAAAATTAGTCTAAGCTATGCATATGTCATGTGATCATATCCTAGAAAATAACATGTTCATATAAACTATTTGAGATATAAATGTTAGCAAGTAATGTATAAATAATATGAAATCTCAACAATATAGGGGTTATAGAATGATAACAACTGAATATGATCACCTGTAAATAAGATAACCCCAACTTAGTGAGGATAGTGGGTAGAGTGAAGTACAAGATATTAATGTCTATAAATGTTTATATGTCCTTCAAAAAATTTCATATATACCTATGAAATGCATGTTTAACAGAAAATAAATATTTCATCTACTAATCATGAGATAAATAACATATTACAAAATGTATACTAGATTAATAATCATGCCTAGGTCTTGATTTTACATTTTTGAAAATATTTGTATGTTTATGTAGTTTTGAAAATATATGATACTAAAATGACACACAAGGATTATAAAATAGATGAAAGGAGACCAAATCTAGACAATTTTTAACAAGTTCTAATGAATATAATAGAGTGGAAAAGATTGAAATGGATAAATAAAAGGAATTTTCCCCATATAAAATGTGAATTATAATTGTTATAAATATGTAGGAGACTTATAAATTTATGAAATAAACTAATTGTACATTCTCATTTAATCAAATATACACTTTTCAAAAGATGTTTTATGTATGGACAATAGAACTTGAAACTAAGATATTTCACATGAATGACAAAATTTTTCATATTGATAATGTATGAATAATATTAAAATTGAAATAATGAGAGATATGTGTTATGGAAATGTAGGTTCTCGGGAAAAATATTCAAAGTGCAAGATTGACCAACTAGGATAGTAGTAATTGATGTTTTAGTCCTTCTACGTGATTCTATTATGTAGGCAAAATTACAAAATTTTGATGAAAAAATATGCAAGTAGGTAAATAAATATGTTTTTTTTGTAAATTTTATCATTTTTATTATTATAAATATTTAAAAAAGAAAAAGGTATGGTAAATAGTTCAAAAATATTTTGAAATCAAAGTATATACAATAATTGATTGGGTGATTTCATGTGCAACAAATGGAAGAAAAATATGTGACAATCAAAAACTATCAGTCGTAATTTTTTAAATTTTTGTCATGAATGTTTAAATGTGTTTTTTAAATGTTTTCAAAATAAAATCATCTAATATCCAAAAATACCAATATGATCCAAATAATATGAGAGGAGTGTTAATTGAATTACCTTTGATGAGTAATCATGATTTCCTTCAATATTATCTAAAGTCATGGTTTTATTTATTTTCCTTTGTTTAATTATTTGGTTATATATTGGGATTATAATAAAGACACTTTCATGATAAAATGTGATATTATTATGATACTTACCTAACATCTACCCCATGGATCTCATCTATGATCTGCCCAATTTTACATTACATTAATGTAGGATCAACATGAAGTATGATAGAACATATTTTTTATTCAAGTGTAACTGGTAGATAATGGATATAATGTAGAATTGAGGCCTTATGATATGCCACAGATGTTGATGATCATATACAAGATATTGGATAAGTGTAATTATACAAATATTAGAATCACAAGAATATTCTATTTATAAATTAGTATATTTCTTTACATCAATAAAGGGTTTTAGAAACAAAGGTTCAATCTATGAAGTATGCTTGTTAAGGAATCCTTTGTATTTATATTGGTATATTTTTATTGAATTTTAGATTCCTTTAGTAAAAATACCTTTTTAAAATTTAATTTATTTTTATAGGAGTCTCTCTTTGTAACTAATCATGTTGTTCAATATGCAACTATCCATTCTCTAGTTCTTACTTTTGTAATTGTGCACTTAAAATTTTATCAATTTATAACATGTGAATTTATGATTGTGTGATCATATTATAATATTTAATGATAAAATTTGTATAATTACAATACATATGCATTCCAAGAGGTTGTTTATCTTTTGAATTTTATTGATGCATAATAGTTTGTATAACATTATCTTGATAAACCCCTAAAACAATAGGTGTAAACATGGTATGATATAAAATTGTCATCCAAAGGATTGAAATCCAATTTTTGAATTTGATCATATGTTATATCTACTATGTTGGTTTCATCATCATCACTATCATAGTAATCAGAGACATGGATATCTTACACTTACGATGTTACCACTAGAGGGAGAGATATTATAGTCTCTTATTGATTTTTTTCCTTTTTCAATGTAGTTTAGTTCTATTTATGGCCCAATTTTATTGATTTATACCACATTATTTTTAATGTGTTATATTTGTAAGTTTTTATCTTGAACAAATTATTTTTTCACTTTTCTTGATTTTATTCTAATTATGGAAGTTATTTTTATGATTTTTCCATTTTTATCTTTGATTTTCTCAAGTTTTTTCATGTATAATTGTTCTCAATATATGTGTTTGTTGGTATTAATAGATTCAAAAATTTCATATGTTAATTTTTGATCCCATATAATATTATGAGGAGGAATAATGTGTACATCATATTATTTTTATTGAGGTAGTTGACCCCTACAATATCAAAAAGGGGAATCATCAATAGGAAACCCATAAGAGTATCCTTCATGCATAAATTTTAAACATATGTGTAATGTATATGATACTATTTCCATAATATATATCCAAAGTCTCCCTAATAATAAAATTTAATTTATTATATATAACATGGGATAAAGTATCATTTTAAAACTCAAATTTATGTATAAGGTGATGAAACTAAGAACTAGTTTATAAGAACCATCAATTCATTTAATAGTTTGGTTTATTTGTTGAATACTGCTAGTGTTAATACCTAATTTTTTAAATAAATTAATGCTAAAAATGTTCATTCTAGATATAATATAAATCAATATTCTCTTAATGCCATTGTTATACACTCTTACCTATATGTACAATGGTATATGTTTTATCATAATATCTTAGGTTGGTAATTATTCATTATCAAAAGTGATTCTTGTGTTTGTAACTTTTAAATCATTCATGATTGAATAAAAAGCCATGGGTTTCTTGTTAATAATAAGAAAATTGTCCCTTAATTTTGCATAAATAATATCCTTTTAGATTAATGAGGTGTTTACTAAGTCTAAAATTGAAATTTTGGTAAGAGTATTATTTAATTAATCAATAATATCATATATTTTGGATTGATTTTCTTGTCATGTGGGAGTCAAAGAGGAAGATATTAACCAACTCCCTAATGTGGTGACCTACCTTATTGATTATTAATAACATGGACCATAGTACCCAATATAAGCCATGGGTGAAAAATGGGAGTGAGATGATAATTGTTAAAACCTTTGAGTCTAGGTGGAACAATGAAAGGTATCATAGATGCCCTTTATTATCTATTTATGACTATTAAAATTCATACTAAATATTGAAATAATGAAAATCCTTCTAAATTTGGGATGCCCTTTGAACAAGATCGATAAATAGTGGAAAGATATGTCTTCTTATTCAAAGGTTATTCTTGATTTAATAAATATTTTCATTACAGATGTTTGTAATTTATATTCTATAACCATATGATTATTAGAAAGACAGATGAAATTTTCAAATAAAATTCAAAACCCTATAATGTTGGAACCCTAAGGAAAACCTAGGGTTAATTGTTTTTAAAAAATCAATGGATTTACAAAATGTTTTATATGATTTTTAATTAATATAGAATTATCAATCCTAATAAGTGTAGACACTAAATCTAAACTATATATCACCTCAATTGTGTATACTTGGAAAGTACTTATCATGGTTTTACCCTTCAATTGCTAGACTTTTTTACTATTAAAATGCTTTCACCCACTATATCTTATGGTTATTTAATATCTCTTAGTCTATCCATATGTTATTATGATGAATATGTATTATATACTGATAAAAATGATATACATATAATTATTATCATCCTATGCAAGTTTTGGACCTATATCTATTTTTGATCTTCTCAGACACTTGTATCCCATCTAGATGCCTACATCAATGCAAATGTCATGTGCTAAACTAAGTGTCTAGTGCACTAAATTTATCAAATTTACAATTGTAATGTGTCTTTATAGTAAGAATATCTTATATATTATGAGACAAATATTGGTTTATATGCATGAACAATCTTCATTTATACATCATCTAGAAAAATACCTATCAAAGAACTAGAAAATCACAAGACAACTTACCAAAAACACTCAATCAATCATTCAAGTAAGAAAAGCTTCCATATCTTTCTTATTTCAATATAATTCATAAGGATATCCCATATACATGTTTAAAGTAATAAAGGATCATACCATGAGTCATATTTTCCAAGTTGTAAGCTAGACCACTCTACATACTTGCTTATCACACATTGCATCCCTATGAACACACAAGCCAACATGTAGGGGAAAAATACATAAGTCTAAGGCCTTATTTAGAGTATTGGATATGTAGGTAGTGACCTTTAATAGAGGGGTGATTTGGGTATCTAAACACCATGTTATCACTAACCCATTTTCCCATAATCACTCTAAGGATGAGAAAGATAGCGTTTGATCATTTGGAAAAGAGTGATAGCTTGTGCATGAGATCTGAACACACTAGATCAAAGGTGATTAAAAACCCAAAAGGTTCAAGGTGGTTACATATAGATCTAGTTAATATTATGTAATAGACACCTATGTTTTACTCAAACACCAGTGTTGACATAATTTTCTAGATACAATGCAAACATCCAAACCACAGAGTGTAAATTTATAGAATCTGATGATTGTTCTAAAATCTAAATCCATTATATTTGTATCCTTATCCATATCATATCTAAATTCATAATTTAAACTATATAAGGTACTCATGTTTTCTATTTTTAGACACTATTTTTAAATTATATATAACCTCAGTCTTGTACACTTGGAAAATACATATCATGGATGTACCTTTAGCTTCTAGACCTTTCCCACTACCAAAAAGATTTCATACACTATCTCTCTATGCCTAATTACTTATGTTTGAGTCCAATAAATGTTATTATGATGACCTAGGGATTCTATCTTACCCAAAATGTTATAAGCTTATTTATATTCCATCTCTACAAGTTCTAGATCTAAACCTATTTTCCAATTACCCAAAAACTTGTATCCCAATCAGACACCTACATCAAAACAAGTGTCTTATCCAAAACATAAGTGTTTAATCCTATAAATTCATCTAATTTTTAAATGAAACATTTTCCTATGGTTATCCTAAGTTATTTAATGTAGTATATTATCTAAAGAGATTGGTATAAATACAATATCAACCCTCATTTATTCCTCACCTAGCATAGGCTAATAATAACTCAAGTGAGTAAAACTTCCTTATTTTCTCCTATTTCTAAATCAGTTAGAGAGATAACATATTTACATGTCTAAAGTACTAAAGGGGCATTCCAAGTTACAAGCTAGTCACTATTATGTTTTATTATCACACATTTCATGATTCATACGCAAGC
This sequence comes from Torreya grandis, assembly GCA_037957365.1. Lineage (NCBI taxonomy): Eukaryota > Viridiplantae > Streptophyta > Pinopsida > Cupressales > Taxaceae > Torreya > Torreya grandis. The sequence goes on along the minus strand of JARHVA010000578.1, from coordinate 5,014,612 downwards.
CAATTCATATGGGAAAACTACATAAGACTAAGGACCTCTTTAGAGTATTAGCTATATAGGAAGTGCTCATTGACAAAGGGATATTTTGGGGTAGTTGACACCATATGCCTACTAAACCATTTTCCATATCCACTATAAAGATAAAGAATGAAGGTTTTTCTATTTGACAAGGAAGGATACTCTATGACCCATATTTTAATACACTAGAGTGAAGGTGGTATAGAGCTTAGAAGAATGTAGGTGGTCACATCTAATTTCATTAGGTATTCCATAATGGATACCTGAGTATAATTTAGATAAAATAGTGACACAACCATCCCAAGTTGATGGAAGTGTCCATAGCTATAGAGTTTTAATTTTCTAAAATTAGGTGATTGATCTAGAATCTAGATAAAGTGTACTTTATACTTGTTCTAGATCTAGATTTGTATAAGTATATTGTGTTCATTATCATTTCAATATCTAGCATAGTTTTACTTTCCATTTTAGCATATCTCAGTATAATAAATTTATTATATGTTCTATTTGAGTTTTAAAAACAATTATCCTACTTTAGATAAATTCTACCATCCTTACACTCTAGGATATATATACCCATTTAACCCTACATTCCACATATCTATATTTTAGATTTGAACACCATTTATTTCAATATCAATTAATATATGTCCTTTATATTTTTTACATATCTCAGTATTATAAATTTAGGATATTATTGATCTAATTTTGTAATTAATTGAAATGATACATATCTATTTATCACCTTTATGCTTATTAATTTATATATTCTTAACCCTATAATATATTGACCTATCTCAATTTAGGTTTAAGCATTTGGTAAACTTGATTGTTTGTCCCCAAAACCCTAGATATTGATATAGTGTTTTCTGATTCTCTATTTTTGAATTATAATTATTGATTTCAAAGTATTCAATGTTTAAAAATAATATTTTATTTTATTAAAATTATTCTAAATATGGATACATATGTTGATAAATTTTCTTTCCAATATCTCATTGTTATCATTACTTGTATTATCTAAATTATTAAAAATTTAAAAATAACCAAATTAGAGAATGATTCTAATCAAGATAAAAATCAAACTTCTCTTTACCAATTATGTTTCAATAATATTGAGCCTCTAACTCATAACACTAAGGAGGATGATAACTACCATCCTTCTAACTAGGTCCATGCTATCACTCCCTCAAGGGGTAAGGTAGATGGAATGGGTATGCATATTTAATTTGAGGTACCTAGGGATTGTAATTTTAAAACCCTAAAAGATAAAATCATATGTTTGGTCAAGTTAATATAATAATTGTAAAATAATTCCACTTCCAAGCTCACATCAATAGAAAATTAGATTACATACCTACATAATCCAACACATGCTAGTGTTAATCATGTGTTTGCATCTCATTTGCCAATGTTGTGCCAAACAAAGTTTCATATCAAAACAAAAATATACAATCAAATGCATATAAAAAAATTATTTAAATATTATACCAAAGGTTACTAAGAGACCAAGTGAAATCCTAGTAACCTCCTCTGTAATTTGATTTCACTTGCCTCAATTTGATTTGAAATGGTTTGCTTTTTGGTGGTTTTAATATCATTGGTTATTTTGGTAATTATATATCACTTGGAAATTTTTGAACCTTTGGTAATCATATTTTCTCTATTTATTTATTTGTTTGACCCCTATATCTATTTGAATTATGTTTTAATAACCATATTTTCTATTTTGGCACTTGTGCTTTAGGAGAGGTACTCATAATGTGAGTGGATTTCCTAGTTGATGTATCAATGATGTGATCACCACTAATTTTATGACTTTATATTTTTTTATTTAATGAAAAAAAAAAAAATTAGTATGATGCCCATGCATTATATGATATGCACAATAGCATTTGGATCTCCTTATAGGATGTGGAGGAGGAAAGTTGATTTCACTTGCCTCCTTCATAATAATGAAATAAAATTACCTCCTCTGCATCCAGTAAGGAGATACAAATTCTATTGTGCATATCTTAGAATGAATGGGCATCATACTAATTATTTTATTGCATTAAAGAATAAAATATAAAGTCATAAAATTATTGGTGATCACATCATTGATACATCAACCAGGAAATCCACTCACATTACAAGTACCTTTCTTAAATCACAAGTGCCAAAATAGAAAATATGGTTTACTAAAACACAATTCAAATAGATATAGGGGTCAAACAAACAAATAAATAGAGAAAATATGATTACCAAAGGTTCAAAAAATTCTAAGTGATATATAATTAAAAAAATTAACAATGATATTAAAACCACCAGAACGTAAACCATTTCAAATCTCTTTATTGGTCAATACTAAAAAATAAGAGGGAATAATTAAAAATGATTATGTTAGTGATGATACTATTCCTAATATCAATATGATAGATGAACATTTGAACAAGGTTTTTTTTATCTAGTAGATAACTTACCACATAATATATTCATACCTACATGCCTTGGTACATATAAACTAAATCCATCTATAGAAAGTATAGAACCAAATGAATTTAAAGGAAAGGTAAACCATATAACTCAATATGTTCATAAGGTATTAAATTTTTTGGTGCACATAGATAAAAATAATGGCATACCAAAAAAGTTACAACCACAATATGAAAATTTTCTTTATTCATGTACAAATACTCAAAATGGTATATCCAAAGTTCAAGAATAACCTAAGAGGTTACATTTATCCTATAATAATGATTACCTTGATGATTATGATCCTAATAATACATAATATAAATATGGCCTTGATTGTACTAATTACACAACATATAAATATGACATACATGATATAAGGCCATCACAGAGGCATCCACTTGATAAGATCCTTGGGTTCTAGTATAACTTATAACTATATTATCTACTTGGAATATATGATGTTGGTTACATGTTGGTATATATAATATAATATATTTATTTATACAAATATGTTTCACAGATATTTTGAGTGTGATACATGCATACCCAGGCACATGATCTATGCACTCTCAGATGTTGGTCCTTCCCTCTATTCATGTCATATAGACATTAGGCCCATCTAATTATTTGATCATGATAAACCTAGGCTATATTTTTATATGATAATTTTCCATTATCATGTTTGAGCTTATATAATTGCACTTTATTCATGTTTTTATCTTTCATAGTGTACTTGATATGCTATGTACTTAACATTTTTTGCTAACACATAAACCTAGGGAATAGTATGATATGTTGATATTGGTTGTTTATGTTCCATGAATTTATTTTATGAACTTACTTAAGTTTAATCCCTTCTATTACATTGTATTTTTTGTTTGATCATTTTAATATACTCCTTAGTTTATGATTCCCATGCCTTTACTTGCCTACTTTGAGATTTGAATATGTCATTGCTTACTATATGGACATTTGAATATGTCTTTTCTTGCCTTGTGGACATTTTACTAAGTCATGTACCTTTAATTGTGTATAATTTGAACATTCCAATTATTTTAGGTCTCCTTGGATCATTTTATTTTGATTTAATTTTGAGTGCTCTTTTGAGTTTGTTTGTTAAGCTTATACTGTTACTATCTAGAAGTTATCATGATCTATATTGTGCATATTAGGCCTTGATGTTATCACATTATACAAAATTTAATAATATATTTTATTATACATTTTTGTTCTATATGATACATGATATAGACACAAATTATAAATTTATCATATCCTTTTGAGCTAAGCTAATTACCAATTTCTACTTCCTCTCACCTCAAAATGGGGGAATGTCATTAAATCATTGATTTCTCACCTTCTTAGTTTAAAATTTCAATGGGGGAATTTTAAAAAGTCATGAAATCTACACCTATTTATTACTTAACATTCATATATTAAAGTGGGGGCATGTTATGGAAATATGTTATCCACACTCATACAAATTATCAACTTCATATTTCATTAGGGGGAATATCATGGGAATCCACAATTGATTTTTTTAAAAATTGTCCAAATTGCATAGTTATATGATTTAGATACACTTTTGTGGTAACATTATATAAATTGGTACCATTATTATACAAAAAAATCATACTAATACATATATGAGGTGCATATGACATGCAAAAAATCACCCTAAACTAAAAGTTCAAATCATATTTGAAATACTTCTATAGATTTTATCATACACTAAGATGGAATTTTAAATTTTTTTATTAAAATAATCTAATACAATAGTTGGTTAAATTTTAGAAAGATTGAGGTGATTTTTTTGGGATCAATACTAGGGAGTTTTAAGGGTCCCAAGCCTTTTTAAGAAAAAGAAACAAAAAGAAACTTTATGGTCTGGCTAAGCATATAAACATGTTGAGGCATAGGATTAGACAAATAAAATAGGTTTTTAACAAAACCATACTGATATACAATAGTTTCTAACAAATACTAGTATAAATAGACAAGATAAGATTGAGATTACAAAAAACCAACTAAAAACTTTTTACTCTAAAACAACCAGCTCTATCATTTTTCCTTGACTAGGTAGCATAGTCACCATCATTGAATCTTTTCTTGAACCTCCTTTGTTGATATCCAAAACATCTTGAACCTTAATATCCTTCACTCTTCCAATCTTAACCAAATTTTTGTTTGCTAGCTCACCTTATATCTACTTGATATTAGAAAACACTAGCATTGTTGGACTCACCCTGGATCTTGCCAACACTACTATTACTTACCCTTCCACCATGGAGGAGCTTGAAATGAGCCTCATGTCACACCTTTTCCTATCCATTTGATGGATTTGACTCTACCTAGTAAATTCTTAATCATCCTCCATTCTTCAAGCCCTAGAATGGGCTTAAGTAAGTCTTTGATGACTGACATACTTACTCCCTATTTCTATGAAACCTCCATTTGCACTGCACAAAATGATTCAACATATTTTGAAAAATCCACTAAAGCCAAGAAATGAAGCTCTAATTTTTGAAACATAGCCAGAGGAATAAAGCCTAAGAAATATCTTTCAAAAAAATACAACATCAAAAATAGACCTAATGAAAGGGCATCCAATTCCTCCTCCAACTCTAGTCTATACTCAGGCCACATAAAAAACTTGATCATTTCTAGAACTTGATCCCTATGTGACATTATCAAGCATATATTTGTTGTAAAAAAAGATACCAGATCTGATTTTACTCTCACTCTTCTATTTTGTGCCAAAAAATCCACACCTAGCACCTATTCTATTGCTTTTTCTACCTCTAAAGAAGGAACCCAAAAAACATTAGATGAATGAGTTCTCGAGATAGACTTGATAAAACCCATTTCATGGCTCCTGGCACATCCAAAGGCTAGAGGCCAACCATTTGATTCCAAGCTAAACCTATCCATCACACCAAATCTCAAAACACTAGGCCTTCAATCAAATAGGAAATCCAAAACAGCCACCTAGATAGAATGATTCATGCTTGACGTTACTTTCCATTTAAAACCCATGTTACTAAACAAAAAATCCATAATGAGAGGGAGTGGCCCATCCAAATCACTTAATTATTAGGAAGCTGACTCCACCAAAAAAGACTCCCACATGCACTAAACAATGTCATATAGGGCACCTGAAGGACACTATCTTCCAACAAATCCTTTATCTTTGAAATCTTCATGTAAGATTTAGATTTGATAATGATTTTCCTATCTCTCTCTTTTTAATATTTTTGACAATTTTTTAAAATAAATAAAATGTTTTAAAAAAACATTTCTAAGAAAAATAAAATCACAAAAAACCAACTGAAAGATATCAACATTATAAAATTCTCTTAAAAAATCATATATAATATTGATAAACCCTTAAAAAATCAATTTGCTAAAAAATCTTGCAATCTGCCCATCTATCACTAATATTATCCAACCTTTCCTCCTCACACTGATCTATTGCCACATTTGCCTAAAAAATACAACTTTATTACTTTATCTAAAATAATGATTACAATTCCATCTTTAAAAACCTTCTATCTTAGGTGAAAGGACATCAAAGATGTTACCAATCTTCCAAGACTTCACTCTTAGACTTGACAAAGCTAGATTAACCACCTATGAATCTCCTTCAAATTTTAAAAAGAAATTCCACACTCTAAAGCCATATTAATCCCTACTATAGGAGCTTGAACATAAAATTAATTATTAGTACCTTATGGAAGCTTAAGGGAAAGGGCTCTAATTAGTGAACCACTATAGTCTTTTATAACACACCCTACCCCTGATGTGCCTATATTGCCTCTACAAGCTCCATCAAAATTTGTTTTAAACCATCTAGATTTTAGAGGAATCCATGTTGCATCCTTCCAATTTTTCCTATTTCTCTTATCTACTATTGACCCCTAAACAAGAGGAATTTTGATGAACTTCCACTCATCACACATTTTCATATCCCATCCTTCTTTATTTGAAGATATGAAGACACTACTTTTGAAATGGACATCTATATATCTCTTTGGATGACAAACAATGATCTCTCTTTATATTCAAATATTTGAGCATTCCTTTCTTTTAATATCAACCAAATGAGAATAGTTGAACTACATTTCCATAGGCTCTATAAAGTATTTTTTACTTCTCCAATAGTTCAAAAAGAAAATGAATTATAAAGATATTCTACCCAAGCCCTTCTCTAATTAAACCTATTAAAAATCCAAACCCAACACCATATTTCAAATGATTAATTAAGATGGTCAGCCATCTCTTCTTCTTCTTTACAAATACTACATCTAGAAGGGCCAACAAATCCAATTTTTCTCAGATGATCTTGAGTCAAAATTTTGCCATAGAAAACTAGCCATGCAAATGTCCCCATTTTTTTCAAGCCCTTTTTACTCCAAGAAAGGAAACTAGCCTAGCTTAAGGCATCATCTTACGCTTTCTCCATTTGATAACCTAATCTTATAGAGTAGACACCTATCTCAACACCAATCTAATGAAGTTGATCCTCTTTATTTTTAAGAAAAATTTTCCCTAATTTGAGATGGGTTCCAATGAAATGATTTCTTCTTATGGTATCAGTAGATCTTGCAAACTTTTTTAGCTACTAACAACATTACTAGAAGTTAGAGCTTGAATAATGTAGTCCCTCACCAAACTACCCCACTAATTCTCTAAAAAAGCTTTTATCTGACTATTTTAAAATTCTTCTACCAAAGGCCATTCCAAGAGTCCAACCAAAAATTTGCCTTTCTACCATTATTCACTATCCATGAAACATGCTTCCCTATCATTGATCTTCATTTTAACATAAAATTTCAAATATGAGAGCCTTTGGGAGGATCAATTATAGAGATTATTATTTTCAAGAAATGTGAATCAAGATATTTCACTCTAAGGAGTCTACAACATAGTTTTCCTAAATTAGAAGCCATTTTACAAACTAATTTAGCTCCTAAATCTAGATTTTGTAAAGATAGTTCCTTAATCTCGGCCCTTTCTTTGCATTTCCTCTTACACACACTTTCCCACTTCATCAGAGGATTTTTTTCTCTTCCCCACAACCTTTCTTGAGAAAAACATTAATTATTTTATTCATAGAATTAATGATATGCTCTGGAGGGGAGAACACTAAAAATCAATAGGTGGGAAGTGCACTTAAAATAACTTTAATTAATGTAATTCTCCCTACTACATAAATCCATCTACCTTTACACAAACTCATCCAGACTTTAAATCTATCCAACATATTTTGACAAATGTTTTTGGAGCTAGATCCTTTGAAAAATAGAACCCTAAGATAATTACTTAGAAGTTTCCCAATCTTAAATCCCATAATCTTACTTAAATTCTTTTCCACCCTGCTATCACAATTTACAAAGAAGATTTTTGACTTACCCTCATTAAATATTTGCCTTGATGTTGCTTCATAAGTATAAAAAATTCTTTTTATTTCCCTTGCTTCCTCTAACTCTACTTTAACCTATAGAAAATTATCATTTATAAATTGATGATGAGTGATGTATTCAAAATTATCAACCACTTTTAATCCTTAGAGTCTATCTTGGCCCTGTGTCAATTTAACTACTCTCCCCAAGTCTTCTACCATAATAATGAAAAGGAAGGGAGATAAAGGAGACCTCTTGAAATGGAGAAGAAACTAGATGGAATTCCATTAACAAGCACTAAATTTTTTGGATTAGATACAGAGTTGAAAACCCAATCACACCATTCCTTACTAAAGCAAAATTTAAGAAGAATTCTGAAAAGACAATGCCAATTGACTCGATCATAGGATTTACTAATATCAAGTTTTATCATCATACTTTTCTGATGATTCAAGATCGAGGAATGCATTATTTTGTGAACAAAAATAATAACATATTGAATACCTCTACCATATTGAATACCTCTACCTAGTACAAAACTTGCTTATTCACCAAAAATCATTTTTTCTAGAAGAGGTTTCGGTCTTTTAGTAATAGCTTTGGAAATGATCTTGTAGATAGTATTACACAAAGTTACCAGTCTATAATCCATAAAGGAGTTCTAGGATTCACCTTTAAGAAATAAAGAAATAAATGTGGTATTAATTTATAGCTACACTTTCTTCTTTAACCTTGATTCTTCTACCATTTCTACCACATCCATGCCTATTATTTCCCGAAAAGATTGAAATAAAGCTGATGGAAAACCATCAGGCTCAAGAGCTTTATCTTTCACCATATCAAAGACCACATTTCTAATTTCTTATAGAGAAAAGGGTAAAATTATCCTTTCATTCATTTCTTGAGTAATAATTACCAGAATAACCTAAAGAAAATCATTTTAATCATGCAAGTTAGAATAAGCTTCATCATTCAATAAATTCTAAAAGAAACTAACCACCTCCTTCCTAATCTCCTTAGGTGTTGCCAAAGCCAAACCTTACCCTAACTGAATATGAGCTATTTTATTCACTTTTCTTTTAGATTTTGCTTATTGATGGAAAAACGCTGAATTTCTATCTCCTTTTAACCAATTTTTTCTTGATTTTTGTTTCTAGTAAATTTCTTCTCGATAAAGAATTTATTCATACTCTGTAGCCAACTTTTTTTCTAAGTTAAAATCCATCACATCTATACCTTTTTGGAAAAAATTCTCATTTAGGGAGTTTAACTCAGATTCAATCCTAGATTTCTCTTGAAAAATATTCTTAAAGTGATCTCCATTCCAAACTTTTAGATTTTATTTCAAGAAATTGAGGCATTTAGCCTTTTGAAACATTTTAGAACCTTGAGGAATTGGATAAACCTCCCACAAAACTTTTAACAAGTAAAAAGGGTAAATATCACACAACCAAATTAATTCAAACTTAAAAGGACATCTTTCTAGAGGAGAATCATAATTAATAAAAAGAACAATCAGAAGTTGATCGGACCAAGAAAATTGAGAGACCTAACAATCCAATTTCTTATTATCTCGACTCCAATTTGAGGAGGAAAAAAACTTATCCAATCTTTACAATATATTTTCCTTTCCCATTATTATATTATTCCAAGTAAACCAAATTGACTTCGGGGCAATATCTTCCAAATTATTTTTCTCTAAAAAGGAAACAAAATCTTGACTTACTTGGGAAACTAAAAGAAGACCTCCTTGCTTATCTTCCTGACTCAGAATGATGTCAATATATCCTCCAAAAACTACCTTATCCTACTAAAAATTGATTAGGAAGGTAGAAAATTATCTCCATAGTGCTAGTTTAGAACTGCTTCCTTGTGGACCATAAAGGTTAACCAATAGGAATTGTAAATCAATCTGAAAGCTAGAAAATTTTCCAACTTGCTAGAATTGACCAAAAGCCAAAATATCTATTTTAGAGGAAAAGGGAGACCAAATAAAGGCTATAACTCTAGATGATCCCTAGGATTCCATAAAGAACCCTTTCCAACATTTCCCAAAAAAAATCAAATAACTTTCCTCTTCATTTCTATTAGGTATAGTTTCTTACAACAAAAGTAAATCAGTTTTTTATAAGTTTAGATAGCGCTTAACCAACCACCTTTTATTATGGGAATTTAAGCCCCTATAATTATAATAAATAACCTTCATATTGATAGAGGGGGGAATTCCACCCCTCACTTTCCAATATTTAGAAAACCTTCCAAAGTACCTTGTGTTCTTGCTAGAAATTCCCCTTTAGTAAACTCTACTTTATTTTTTCTACCTGATTTAATTTTTTGGTCCCCTTTAGGTTTTACAATTTTACTTTTATATTTATAAATAGTCAAAACTTATATAGAATTAAAATCCTCTTCTGAATCTTCTTCTACCTCTTCTTCTGACTTTAGTTCCAATCTCAACCCTTGTTCCTCCTCACTCAAAGTTGCCTAAACTTCCTCCTTCGATCCTCTCCTCTCCTTTTCATTTTCCAAATCCATATAATTTTTTAGAACCAATTATCTAATATTTAGTGATTCTTTCTTAAGGAAATCACAATTCTTAATCATTAAGGCTAGGAAAATAATTTTTATAAAACCAATCTTCACCAACAAATCTTTTATTGCTTGAATTTTTTCTAATAAACTAACTCTAGTTGACTTCTCCTTATTCATTTCTTTACTTTCATGATTAGAGACTTTAATAGGAGACTTCATCCCTTTAGGTATCACCTTTGGAATCCATTGAGGTCCAAAATTAATTGTCTTATATTGAAGGGTACTCTTTTTAATCTTACAAAATTTTTGAGTATTCCATAGTTGATGATACCACATAACATCTGAAAGGAATATTCTCCATATTTACCCTTTACTACCACTCTCACCTTATAGTTTTGATAAAAACAAACTCTGGAATCTCTTGATCTAGATTAAGTTCAACCCTAACCTCAACATAAGTGGATCACTCCCCTTTCAATGAAACTACTTCTATTTCCATCACTTCTCCCACTAAGTTACCCAAAGCTACTAAGCAATCCTCACTCCAATATTCTAGAGGAAGCCCATAGAATCTTAACTAGGAGGGATAACTCCCTTTTCTATCTTTTAAAGGATCAAAATTAGGGCTCAATTTTTTAATCTAGATACCCAAACCATCTAAAGACCAATTTTTCACTTTGAAAATTTCATCTGTATCTTTTTTAGAAGAAAAGGTAGCTACAAAAAACCTTTTGGCAAAAAACTCACCTATACTTCCTTACCCCATTTCTCTTTAACCCAAAGATATATGGCTCCAAATGATGGCCATTTTATTGTACATTTTCAAATTAAGACATAATTTGAAAGATTTTGAATCTTATAAAAAAGTTGATCTAAGACCAATCTAGGGTTTTAAATTCTCATTTTTTCATTCCAAAACCTAACGCCGCTTCCAAGCCAAAATATTTTGAGATAGAATTTACACAACTTTTCTTCTTAAGATGGGATTTTTCAATAAAATCATCCCTCACCACTTCCTCTAAATCCTCCACAAAAATATTACTTCCTTCAACAACCTACTATTCTTACTGAGTCTAGCCTAACTTTTTTCCTTTCCACTTTTTACCTATTTTACTCTCCTCTTCATTTTGCTAGTCCTTTTCTTCCTCAATCACTACTTATAGATTCATGTAATTCATTTTTTTCCATGATTTCCCCCCATTTTACCTTTATATTTCCACATATTTTTTCCAAGAAGTAAAACTAAACCTCTAAGACCTACATGATTTATTTTCTCACCTTGTGCCCCCTTTCACTAATCCTTCTCCAATGCTCCATTATTTGCCTCTCCACTCACTCCTTTGCTCACTCTCCCCATCTTCAAGCCTCTTAAAATTTAAACTCCCTCAAATCTTGAGGTGATTAAATTACTCAATCTTACTAAATTTATATGATGGAGGGATTAAATCATCCACCTTCATGAGATTTATGTGACTTGACTTGGATCACTTATGATCACTAGGTTATAAGTATGATTGGATTGCACGATTGAGTTAATCTCAAATTTAAAGTGGAAAATCATATTTTCTCTAAGTTTGGGAGAAATTTGTCCTCTAGTATTTATATATATGCACTTCAAGATTTTAAATTTGTCCTAATATTAGTTTTAATGATTCATAATGAACATCCTTTCAAATCAAATTTACAAAAGGTAATATGGTTACATCAATACACATGTGCATTCCTAACCTTGCTCTCTTTACGTTAAATAATTTATAATTATTTAAGTTTAAAATTATATTCACTAATTATATATAGTAACATGCTCTTATTTTCAATTTAGTCACTAACAAATCACTTAATTAGAACTGATGCAAAAGTAAGGTGTGTTATACACACCTAAGTACACATTCCTTTTCTTTTAAACTAGAAATTTCATTACTAGATTAAATCAGGGGAGGGAGGGAATGTAGACACTAAATTAGAATTATATATCACCTCAGTCTTATATAATTGGAAATTACATATCATGGTTGTAACCTTCAATTCTTAGTCCTTCTGACCATTAAAAGGATTGCATTTGCTATCTCATGTGCCTATTACTTATATCTTCATCTTACTATGTATTATTCTTATGACTAGGCCTTATATACTACTCAAAATTATATAAACCTACTTATTGTCATCTTTTACAAAATTTGGACCTGTACCTATTTTCTAACATCCAAGACACTTGTGTCCTAGCCAGATGCCTATGTCAATGCAAGTGTCATGTGCCAAATTAAGTGTCCAATGCCCTAAAGTCATAAAATTTTAAATTATAACATGTATTTATGGTTAGAGTAAATTATTTAATCTGAGATATTTCTTTAAAGGATTGGTATATATACATGATCAATCATCATCCATACCTCACCTAGAAAACTACCTAGCAAAGACCTAACAATTCATAAGACAACTTACCAAAAGTACTTAATCAGTCATTCAAGTGAGGAAACATTCCCTATTATTTATTATTTAATACCATTAATAGGGATAACCTATCTATAGGTATAAATTATTGAAAGATTATCCCATGATCTATTTTTTCCAAGTTACAAACTAGGTTACTATATGTACTTGCTTATGACACATTACATCCTTAAGCAAACACAAGACATGTAGAGAAGAAATACATAATTATGATGCATTATTTAGAGCATTATCTATGTGGGAGGAACACATTAATATATGGTTCTTTTTTGTATCTCAACACCATATGCCCACTAACTCATTTTTCCCATAATCATTGCAAGGATGAGGAAGCTAGGGTTTGATCTTTTGATAAAGAGTGATAACCTATGTGTGAGATATAAACACACTAGAGAAAAGGTGACAAAAAACCTAGAAGGTTATAGGTGGTTGCACCTAGATCTAGTCAATACTACATACTATACACCTACATCCTCATCTAACACCAACATCAATACAACTATCCATATATGATGCAAGCGTCAGGTGCCACAAAGTGCAAATTTATAGAATATGATGATTGTTATAGAATCCAAATCTAGCATATTTTTATCCTATTCCATATCAACCTGTATATACATAGTAAACCATCTAATTATTGAAACTTTACATTTATCATAATATCAATCAATATCTTTACTTTGTATTTTTAATATATCTCAATATTATAAATTTAGGGTATTGTTTATCTAAGTTTACAATTAATTATCATGTTATAAATTTGTTTATCACCCTTTTGATTATTTATTTCTATATTATTAACCCTATACTATATTGAAACATTTCAATTTAGGGTTAAACAATTAGATAAATGGAATTTAATAAAGTAGGGTTTTGTTAAATATAGTTTTAATTTGTAAACTCAAGATAAATGACTAAAATAGACAAATTAAAAGAAAACCAAACAAGGTTAAACTTTGCAAAAGAGAGAGGAAATTAGTTTTCTTGATTTATTAGGTGAAAAATAGGAAAATATAATGAACTAAAATATATAATGCATAAAACCCATAAATCTCCTAGAATTTATGCTTGAGTGCTTTGACAAACATGAGCACCCAATAGGGGATAAAAGCAACTATTACTATTGTCCCTATTGGTCAATTATTTTTTTTTACAAAATTGTAAATTCTATAATAATTGGGTAAAAAAATTATAGTTAGGTCCTTTTACATTGATTTGATCTTTAGAAACTATACAAATACTTATATATTTCTTCTTGAAGTTGCAAACCCTAGTTTTATGTGACATAGAGATAAATGGATGTGAATGAGTAAGAAGCATTTAGTGGTTGAATTTATTATGGACCTCAATACCTAACTATGTTGAGCATTTCCTATATAAAAATACTCTAAATAAGGATCAAACCTCCATGTAGTTATCCCACCTAATGAGTAAGAAGCATTTAGGAGTTGAATTTATGCTAAACCTCAATATCCCACTATCTTGAGCATTTATTACATACCAATTGTGAATATAGGATTGAAATAAGGGGAGATTAGTATAGTGTTAGTGCATGAAACCAAATCTAAACAAAACACACTAATGCTAACCCCTTAAGTATATCTCAAGGGGGGAGCATAATAACAATACTAAATACAAAAACACAATTAGAATGCAAAAGAAAAAGAAATCATTCACCTTCCTTGGATGCTCCATATAGCTTGTTGAAGTGGATTTATTGGCTTGTGATCAATGAGTATTCATCAAAAGAGGCTTGTCTATATCCTCTTCTCTTTGATACCAATGGATTTATGATGGATTTGGATTGGCTCAACAATTGGGCATGATAACACTAGATCAATAGCTTGAGAGGCATTTTTAGCATTATAATTTTACACCAAAAGAGCTTAAAATTTAATAGGAAAGGCATGGTATTTATAAGCTTTTACAAATGATCAGAATGAACATGAACCATCCATCTCAAGATGAAGATGTGTGGTTAAGAATCCATTCAATTTTGGAGGCCAAATTCAATAAATATCCTCATAAATATTTGGGATAGAGAGGTATTAAAGAGGTATGGAAGGGCTTAATGAGGCATGGGAGGGCTTAATGAGATATTTTAAGCCTTTATGGCTTAGGGATGCCTTCCCAATAAATGATGTCACTTGATGATGTAAAAACTCATAATCAATTTCCAAAAATAAATATTCAACAAGTTTAATGGAAAATTAACTTAAGCTCTTGATTCAATTTAATTAGCCTTAAACATGATTTGTCAATTTTCATGCAAGTCTTGGCAATTGGTGCACAAATTAATCAAATTGGTCAAAATGTCATATTGTTGGCTCAAAATTTTACTAGATTGGAATTAGGATGCAATGTTAGATGCATTGGAACTATTATCCCATTTAGGATGTTGCTGACATAAGAAAATAAAGGCATGTGCCTTGTGCAATAAATTTGGTAGAAAAGAGCAATCTAGAGCACCTAGGTGCAAAACTATCATTTTGACTCAAAATGATATGATCAAAGTTAGTTGTCTCATAAATTATATTTCCCACTTTAGTGATACTCTGGCCAAAATCAACACTCATCATCTAGTGTGTTTTAGTGTTTTTGTCCCAAATTGTGCATTTTGATAGAAATTGGTCAAAAGCCTAGTTGGAGGTTATTGGTGGCTAGTTTTAGATGTCTATAGTTTGCCACTATTTGAGAAGGCATTGTAAACTATAAGCATAGTAACATCTTATCAAATAATGAAAAGGTATTGTGTGCCTACAAATTCAATGACAATTGATGAACTACATGGTGACCCCTGAAGGGAATGGTTAGCATAAGTAGGTCGATAAATGATCTCTTGAAAGAAAGAAACAAAAAAAGGGGACAAAATATATGAAGATTATGGGGTGAGAACACAATCAGTTTGAAAAAATAGTCAAAATCATTAGGAATGCAAGTATGATGGTGTATAATGGTTTGACCAAAGGTAGTTATAAGCATTATACCCTGATAGTGGTAATGTGGTATGATAACATAATGATTTGCCTAAAGGTGGTTATAATAATTGAGAAGATGGATTTGCCCTAGTTAAGATAGACAAACAAGATAACAACATGCCTTTTCTTGGTAAAAAAGAAAGTAAATTAGTGATAACATAATAATTTGCCTAAAGGTGGTTATAATCATTGAGAAATGTAGGTGGGATAGTTTACACCAATTGTATCATAGGCAATTATAATTATTGGACCCAAATTATGGAAAACATGATTGATTGGATGATGATGATAACTTGATACAAAGGGTAATGATGAATTGGAATAACCAACTAGTAGGGAGATCATAATCTAAACTAAAAAAGGTTGAAATTATTTCATGGGTAATTACTCTATTTGGGATATCATTGGGATGCTAGTGTTGAGGTGATGTTGATGCCTCCATTGTTCATTAGACTTCTTGAAGTTGATTTTTGTTGTATCACTTGACGATAAGCATCATGATAGAACACCATGAGGATTGGGTTGAAAGATGCATAAGGACTGACTCTCAAATCCAATATTCAATGGAAAATAATGCACCAATGATAAAAACCATCATGGTAATGTAAAATTATGAATGTGGTTGGATTCAAGTATAAATACGTAAGGAGTCATCCAATGAATTCATATAGACTGAATTGAGTCAACATTATTGAAAGCAAACAAACAAGCACATAAATAAAAAACAAATAAACAAGAAAAGAAACCAAAAAACAAACAAATAATAGTTAGTCATAATGTCAGTATAAATAATGTAATCGACATTGCCCCTAGAAAATAGGTGACAACTTAACAAACAAACAAGACAGGGGGAAAAGAAGAAAAAGAAGGGGGTGGCCAAGCTATCTCCATATGTACTAGGCAAGTGGTTGCTACCTACATAGTTATATAGATGTAAGAAGGGAGTGACCAAGCTATTTCCATATACATTAGATAAGTAGATGCTGTATACATAGTTCCATGGATGTAATATCCAATAAAAACTTTAGGTTGAATGTAGTTCTCCCAGGAAATGGGAAGAAAATGATAACTGATGAAAAAAAATGATGGATGTGATACAAGAAATTAAATGGTCTTGTAAAATGGCAATTACATGGGATAAAAGGCCAAAAAGGATGGGAAAACTAAGGAATAAGTGATTTGCTTGTGACTTAGTAAGGCTTCCCAGAATCCTTAATGTAAAGAAGTGGTCAATGTTTTTGGTTTATTGAATGATTTTAAAAATGTTTTTGGAAGTTTTGAATATCTCAAATCAATAAAAAATGATGAGATATTAAATGGTCCAAGCTCATAAAATGGTGAGAGCATTGCTTAATATGCTCCCAAAATGGTGAGAGCATTGCTTAATATGCTCCCAAAATGGTGAGAGCATGGTTTAGGTTGTACGTAAAATGGTGAGAGCATGGTTTAGGTTGCTCATAAAATGGTGAGAGTGTGGATTAGGGTGACTGAATTAACCTCAACAAGTATCAAGTAGTGCCTACATAATCCTAGGATAGGACCTCAAATCACTATAGTTCCACCTTACAATAGAGGAATTTGACTAGTGTAGCAGCCAATTTAAACAAAATAGGCATAGTTGGTATAAAGGCATAGTATGACATTGGAAATGGCTAGTTGTTATGTTAAGGCATGATAAACAAGTGTTGCCCCTAGTTTTACCATAGGTGGTTATAACTAGGATACAACAATATTTGTCAATGATACTAATTTGCCCATAGGTAATTTATAATTAGTAACAAGACTAGTGAGACATTAATTTACCCATAGGTGGTTATAATCAAGTATACTTGATATAGAGAATGGAATAAGAAATAAAGGATGTAACTAAAAAACTACTATCTTACTACTCCAAAATAATGCCTCTATCTAGAATGTGTGAAATAACTACTGAAATTAGATCTGAATCCTCTTGCTGAAAGTGGTTTAAGAACTAATGGAATAGAACCAAGGTCATAGGGCTAGGTAGGGAGGGATAAAAACAACTCAGTTGATGAGAAAGGTATGATATAATGGATATGAAATAGGAAAAAGCAATAGGTTGGTAGGATGATAAAGTGGTATAATACAAAGAAGAATATCGATAATATGGCACAACTTAAAATGATCCTTATAGAAAATACACCAAGTCACTCAAGAATAGTACCGCTTGAGGTGGATAATGTTCATTGGCTCATCAAGTTTATGTCCATCTAGTGTGTTAAGCTTGTATGCTCTTGTTCCATAGTTTGATGTAATGATGAAAGGACCAATCCAATTGGGTCTAAACTTGCCTTTATGCTTCTTTTCAACCAAGGTATTCTTTTGGTTCTCTTTAAGGATGAGATCACCAAGTTCAAATTCTCTATATTTCACATGTTGATTGTAGTGGCCTCAAAGTTGATTTTGATAGGCTTGGATATTTTTCACCACATCCATGAATTTTTCATCAAGTAACTCTAATTATTGCAGGCAAGCTACTCGATAGTCATTATCATCTAGGACATGATTAAAAGAGATGTGTAAAGAAGGCAACTTGAAATTAATAGGAAGAATGGCCTTAGTACCATAGATAAGTGAATATGGAGTGGCTCTTATGGGTGTATAGTGATTGGTATTGTATGCCCAAAAGGTATGGAATATATAAATGTGCCAATCACGATCGACATCATTGATAATATTTTTGAGAATGTTGACAATAATTTTGTTTAATGCTTTGGCCTGACCATTACCTTGAGAGTGATATACCATAGAAAAGTGTTTTTTGATGTTGTGTTTGACACATAAATTTTATACATCCTTATTCTTAAATGATCCTCCATTATCATATATAATGTTAGAAAGGATACCCTAGTGGAGCATGAGATGGTTGAAAATAAACTTGGAAATTTGCTTTCCAATCATGTGAGGGGTATAGCTTCAACCCATTTAGTGAAATATTTGATGGTGGTAAGAATGTGTTTATGGCCATTGGATGAGGTGGGATCAATTTTCCCAATGAGGTTAAGGCCCCATATAACAAATGGCCATGGTGTCAACATTAGTTTTAGAGTCGTAGCTAGTGCATGAATTAGATTGACATGACATTGACACTTGTTATACTTCTTTATATATACAGATGCATCTATATCCATCATGGATTAATAATAACTAGTACATAAGATATTTTTGGACAAAACTACCCTACTGGTGTGCGCTCCACATACTCCTTTGTGAACTTCTCATAATGCTAGTGTAGATTCTACTGAAGTTAAATAATGAATTAGAGTTTCATAAAACATATGGTGGTAAAGGGTTGATCTAAGTAAGGTATAACAAGTGGTTTGGTGGATGAATTATTTGGATTGCTTTTGGGATAGGTTAGGTGGTATAATTTGGTCATGGAGGTAGTTGTAAAGGTCTAAGTACTAAATAGAGCTAGGACTAACAATATCACAATTCACCACAATGGTTGAAGGTTCATGAGTTGGTGCTAATTAATTCTTGACAAAGAACTAATACTCTTTAGCTATGTCTATTTGTAAAATTAGAGATCCAATAGTGGCCATAAAATCTACAATTATATCACTTTCCATTGGTATATGTTCAAATTATATGTTAGTAATCTACTAATTGAGAGTGTTGACCATGGCCTTATATGGAACCAACTTATCATCTTTGGTTTGAAATGGTCTATACCCTATTTTATGATTAACTAGGAATCACCATAAACCTTGAGATGAGATATGTTCCATTATACTTCTTCGTGAAGCCCTACAACAAGTGCTTCATATTCGACCATCTGGTTAGTATAAGGAAACTTGATCCTAAATGATTTAGGGATTAGATCCGCTTATGGTGTAATAACTAAAAGGCCTACCCCTAATCCATGTGTTATGAATGATCCATCAAAATATAGATTCCAACGTGATCTTGAAGAGGTGTGTCATTGATGGTTATTATAGTTATATAAAAAGTAAAATTTGGTTACTTGAGTATGGTTAAAGACACCTAATCCATAGGTCCTCCTACTTGCTTGCACAACCCTTTTAGGCTTTTATTTCACTAATTCCTAGTCATCCACAACCTTTCAAACTTAACCTTGATAGAACCGTGTTGCTCTTTTAGGCCCAGATCCACCCCCCTAGGTCTCATTCCCTCTAGAAAATAATACCTAACTTGGACGTGAGCATTGAAACCTAGGATGTCTTATTTCTAGCACTATTGTCCAAGTACAAAGCTCAAATGGTCATATTCTCCTAGATCCTTATCCTAATTCATGCTGGCTTAATGTGAATACAATAAATGGATTTAACCAATGATCATTAAATCCCTTATAAAAGGCCATTAAAAGTCCATTTAGAATGGTTAGCACTCATTTACAAGAGAGAATAAGGAATACAAGCAAGCACATTCAAGCACTTTTCCCTATTCTCCACATACATCTTCTAATATTATTCCAAGCTTATTCAAACCCTTACACCAATCCCTAGTCATTCCAAGTACACCTAATTTATTATTTAGTTGTATTTTTCATACATAATTACACCAAGTACTTCAATGGGATAACTACATTAGCTTGATCCCTCCTTAGAGTATTGGTATGTAGACAGTGTGCACACACATGGGGTGTAAAGTGCATCCAACATATCCTTTACAAACTAACCCCTTCTCTCTCTTTATTAAATTTTCCTTTCAAGTTCAAGCATAAAGAGATCCTAGGGCTTTGAAGATTAAAATAGATACACAATGAGCTTCATATACTTCTAGGATTTGATATTTCACTGACATGGTAACACAAACGTATCGAGAAGAACCCAAAAAACTCAAATCACCTAGATAATAGCACCAAAAAAGGACTACAATTCTAAATAGTTGGGGTTCCCACATTTAGTGCTCCTATCCAATCAAAAAATGAAGTTTAAGAACCTATTTCTAACACTATCCCAATATTGTACCTAAATTCTTAGACCCTATCTTAGATTGGATAGTTCATAATAAGCTAAGTCATATTTTCTCTCATTTATTACTATTTTTAGAAAATGCAAAAATACAATCTATTTACATAAATTAGTGGCTTAATTATTGCACATTATTTAATAATTTACTTTACTCCAGACCTATTTATTAATTAAGAATAAAACTCCATTATTCTAAAAATTAATAAAACATTTGGTGAACTTGACTTACTTCAAATTTTTGCACAAAAACCCTAAAAACCATAGGATACATTATTTCTGATTTTTTGCCATAATTTCCTATTTTTTCCTATATTTAAAAATTATAAATCTACAAATTAACTATAAAATTATCATATATTTTGTTAAAACCCTAGTTTGCACATACTACATCCTTTTTGAATACAAACACATTCCAAACACTAGGAAAAATTATTGCTAATTTTAGAAATATTTTATATTTTTTCCTAAAATTTTAAAGAAAAATTATACAAATTTTCAATAAGTTCATATTAAAATTTTAAAATTATTATACTAATTTTATAAATTCATTCAAAAATCCCTAGTTGCATTAACTAGCTCCCAGTTATTTTCTAGTACTTTTCCAATCATTTTTTGAATTTTTAATTGCATATCAAAATCAAAAAATAAAATTTTAAATTAAAAAAATTCATAGTATTTTGCACAAATATTTTTGAAAAAAACCTTAGTTTCATGTACTAGGTCCTATTTTGCTTCTTGCGGTATCACCTTACATGTTTGGGAGCTCCGTATCTTTTTTACACAAATTCTAATTAGCTATTTTTAGGACTTTATGTTTATTATCTTCAATACTTTCCTTTTCTAATACATTGCCTATTAAAAATGATTGAAAAACATTCAACCACATTATAATTTGTTTTCCTACTTTCACAATGGCCCAATATACCAATTTTGATGAAACTGATAAAAGAGAACTTCAAGAAATCTTAATAAAACATCTAGATATGCAAGATGACATGCTTAGAATTATAAAAGAAGAAGGATAAAAAGTGAACAATGGTCAATATTCTCAAACCATAGAGAAACTAGTTAAAAATGACACTATGGGGGAAACTATGTCTCACCAACCCCTATAACATCCCAACCTTCTTCTATGCCACTAGTTATAACTAGTACATCCCTATCTCCTGATGTGGTAGCCCTTATGTAAGAGATAATATATCTTCAATCCAAGGTGCTAACTCTTGAGAAAGGTACCACTAGACCTATGCAGGCTTTGGATTCTTTTACTCTAATGCATACACTATTGACACGTCACATTGCTTTTACACCCTTGCCATATGGTTTTGTTCAACCCAAGCTTACTCTCTATGATGGCAAGGGTGATCTAGAGAAACACATGAGAACATTTCACATAGTATGCTTGGACTATATACCCAATGACTAGCTGCTTACCAAGCTATTTCCATGGAGCCTAAAGGATTATACTTTACAATGGTTTTAAAGTCTACTAAATTAGTCGATTCATGCATTCAATACTTTAGATGACATGTTATTATCACACTTCATTATTAACATTGGTGATAAGGTTTCATATGATCAAATCGATTGATAGAAACAATGACCAAATGAGCATCTCACAGACTATGTTATTCAGTATAAGACCATCTTGACTAAGATGACTAGTCCCATGGTAGATCATGAGTTATAAGACCTCTTCAAATAGATTCTTCTACCAACACTTCATGAATGAATTATGTTCAAGTGATTCTCTCCTTTATTGAATTGTGTCATACACTAAATTAAAGAGAAGTGAAACTTATTTCAATGAGCAAACTCAAGTATACAAGCATTCCAAACATAACTAATAAGAGTAACAACAATGTACCATACAAGGTCAAGTTTAATGATACAAAAGGGTAGAATCAACATATAGTAAATGCAGCTTTAGAGCCTCCTCAATGTATAGTTTTATCATCACCCACTTGACATACTTTATCACATATTCCAATTCCTCTAGCCAGGTTTTTACAATAGCTTTTAGATTATAATATCATATCTCTCCCTCCTATTCAGGAAGTTGATCCAACCAAACCTCTTCCCAAGAGATATGATCATTAGGAATTTTGTGATTACCATAGGGCACCAAGCCACACTACAAATATATGCATCATTTTGAGACATAAGAAATAGAACTTGATAGATGACAACCTACTTGATCTTGGAACTTTAGTAGACCCTCCATAAGAAAAACCAACATAGGATAAAGCTTTAAAAATCTTCTTAGATCCATTTCCACAACATTATAAGAAAGAAAAAGGGGACACATCAGGTGTTCACCACACATACCATGTACATCCTCTACCAATTACATACCAAGCATCTTCAGTTGAATCACATCCTTTGAGTGGTATGATCAGTGTATATGAGTCCAAGGTTCCAACTAGACCTTTGATATCCTTCTCAAATCAAGATATTGTTAAGGATAATTCAAATTATAATGTACTCTTTATCAGAGCACATATTCATAATCAACCCAATCATAGTGTTCTCATTAATAATGGTTCCAGTGTCAACATGTGCACCATTACATTGTTATAGCATTTGGGATATTTAAAGTAATATATAACCTTGATAGATATAATTATCAATGGATTTAGTAGGCATATACAGAGTTCATTGGTTGAGATTATACTTCCTTTATAGACTAGTCCAACACATGTGACCACACATTTCACTATAGTTCCCAATGTATGAGTTTTTGATATGTTACTTAGTCACCCATGGATTCAAAAAAATTATGTAGTAACATCTATAGTTCATATATGCATGAAATTAATTCATGATAACTAGGTTATTATAGTCAGTATAGTTTTATATGAATTACCACTACCCACTTTAGAGCCATCTTCTTTATAGTCACCAATTCTAGCTTCTCCACCAGTTTTAGTTTCCCCACCAGTTATAGTTTTACCTCTAATATAGATTTTGATATAGTTGAGGCATATATCACTAGTACAAACACCTCCATAGCTTTATGATACTAGATAGCTTCTAGCTATAGTTTTCACACCTAGAGAAGTTTCATTGAGATCTCATGGGTCTACACATAAAGCACATGTTTAGAGAGATTCTCCTACTTCTAAATGAGTCCCTAAGAACCTAAAATTACATCCAATTATAAGAGTTATAGTGAGACCCCATATTTAATTTATACTTCAAATATTTTAGAGCATCTATAACATATACAACTTTCAGAGCCATAGTCTTAGCATTTTCATCATGCTTCACATTCATGCATGATTCCACTCCTTGATACAAGACACCATGATAGGTATTCTCGATCTGTATCATCCCATCCTAGCCTACTTTTACATAATCTCTTTTGATTGATTACATATAGATAATAAAAAAATACAAAAACAATATAGAATTTCAAAATATAAAAACATTCAAATAATTCAAAAACACCACAAACATTTATATTATATGCATCATCCATGTTTTAAATTTTTGCTACTATATAAGACTTAAATTTACTATTATATGCTATTGTTTATCTATTATCTACATTACCATGCTTCACTTGATATTTTTTGAGTGTGTGTAGTGATTTCCAGTTCCTTGATTGCTTCATTCTACCCATTGAGGGGGCATCCTGCTTCTACATTCAAAACACACATTGATACATCTTCCCACTGAAGGCATCTTATACATGACTACACCATCTAGGTTATGTCATTATTATACCACACACTCTAGTTATCATGTTGACATACATTACTTACTAGATTACACTGATTACTACATCAAAATTTCACTAGTATCTAGCACTTGTGTATTATCTTAGCATATACCTAGTCTTATACTAATGCGTGTTATATACTTTCACTCTTAATTTAATTAGTTAGATTTGATTTTACCTTTCTAGTTTTTACATGCTTTCCTTTTTTCTTTATGTAGATAGATGTGATTGCATTTTTATTTCTAGTTTTGTTTCTTATGTGTGCCTTAGGACATTTCCAATGTCCTTTGAATTTAATCATGTGTGTGTACCTTTAGAATTTGCCACTGTCCCTTGCTTGTACTCTTCTATATGCCTATGGCCCTAATGCCAATATTGGCTTATTTCAAATTTTATGTGTATGTGGCATTTGAACATGCCTTGTATGCTTGATTTTCAGTGTGAGTGACATGTGCCCATGTCCCTTATTTGCTTGGCCCCTTGGCCACCCTTGTATGCTTCTTGCTTTGTTAGCTTCTTGATTAATTGCTTATCCTTATTTTAATGCCATGATCCATATCATGCATTCATCTTGCTTTCTTGGTGCCATGATGGTCATCATGCTCCATCCCTCTAACTAACAAGTAACAATTAACAACTAACTTCTAACATTTCTAGTTCTAGTATAGTATATTGTACATGCTTTAACATTGTTATATCTATCTAGGCATACCTCTATTGATCTAACAATTTTTTAATAAAAACATTATTATATCTAGAGATATCTTGTCTAATATCATGGTTATATCATGTATCTATGCAACATAACACACTTATAAGACTCTTTCTTCTGAGGGTAGTCATTGCAAGTTCATCATTCCTACCCTTAGAAGAGGGGAAAACAAATAAGGGTTTTGTCACAAATATAAAAGATCCTAATAGTGAAAATAGCAACATTTATATCACCTAATTTAAAATCCATAGGTCAAACCAATTAGAACATAGCAAAAAAGTAGTGACAATTCTAGATCAATAACTAGTTTCAATAAAGGACAACAATACCAGAAATAGATAGTAGTGCCAAACACAAGGATGTCCTCATTTTTGTTCTCTTATCTAGGTATAAAAACACCTAAGTTTTCTAGTAATAAGAAAAAATTTCATCTCAGCTATAGTTTTTACACATCCAGATTAGTCAGAATTAGTAGTTTTAGTATAGTTTTCGTAGGGAATCTAGATATAGGGGGTATCATGCACAAGCATGATGGATCTCACTTCTAGTATCATATTAGGTAGTTGACATAACTTCCAAATCAAAATCCATGTTTTAGACACTAGTGATTAGGGGAAATGTGTGTGGTACATTGGTCTTCTTTTGTTTTAGAGTTTAGTTTATTACCCAAGAATTCTTAGTAGTTACATGCCTTACTCCATTTATATGGTGGTTGGCATCATTTTCAAGTTGAAATTTCATACAAGTTTAACTTCTTGAGAACCTGAGCTCCCAAGTTGGATTTCACATAAGCATATTGGATCAATTTCAGAGTGCATTTCATACATGCCTACCTCCATCTTTCAAAATGGCCAAGAGTGGCCTAGTTTCTAACATATATTCAGCTATCCACATCATATTATCATATTTTTAGAGCATCTATGGGCTCCATGAGCCATCTCATATGACATATATATTCTATAATTGTATCACTTCATAGCTTTACTTCATGGGGCAATGATGGAGCCAAAGGTCTAACTAGCCTTTATATTCTTGAGCCACCTATTTAGAGGGATTGGACACATAGTCCAAACATCAATTAAATACACATGATTTTTTAACTTCACTTAGTTGGTGATGATGGAGCCAAAGGGCCAACCTTTGTATTCTTGAGCCTTTTTTGGGGAATTGAGCACTCATCTCCATTCATGATATAACTTTTTGTACATAATATAGGACAATCCAACATTACTCAACCTTACTCAAATCACAATAGGTTTTGTATTAGTTTATGTAACCAATGAGGTGTATTCATTCCTTTCTCTTCCTTTTTATTTTACTTAGTTTTTGAATGTTCTTATTTTATATCACATATAATAATAACTAATCTATTATTTATTTCATTTCATAGATTCACACTTGCACAATGTGATCTCTATGCACTATCCAACATTACTCAACATCACACAAGTTTCATGGGCTTCACCTTTGTAGGTAAGTTTTAGGTACACTTTCTATTTTTTTCTTTATCATAGTATTTTGAATCACCACATCACTAAAATAAAGGGGGGGGAATGTAGTCATATAAAATGTGAAATTTGGTTACTTGAGTATGGCTAGAGACACCTAATCCATAGGTCCTCCTACTTGCTTGCACAACCCTTTTAATATTTTCTTTCACTAATTCCCAATCATCCATAGCCTTTCAGACTCAACCCTTATAGACCCAGGTAGCCCTTTCAAGCCCAAATCCATCCCCCTAGGTCTCATTCCCTCTAGATAATAATGCCCAACTTGGACATGGGTGTTAAAACCTAGGGTGTCTTATTTCTAGCATTATTGTCCTAGTGAAAAATTGGGTCAAATGTTCATATTATCCTGGATCCTTATCCCAATTCATGTCAGCCTAATGTGAATGTATTTAACCCATAATCATTAAATCCCCTATAAAAGGCCATTTAAATTCTGTTTAGAAGGGTTGGTACTCATTTATAAGAGAGAAGTAGGAATATAAGCGAGGACATTCAAGTACTTTTCCTTATTCTCCACATAGAACCTTATGATATTATTCCAAGCTTATTCAAACCCTTAAACCACTCCCTAGTCATTCCAAGTATATCCAATTTCACATTTAGTTGCATTTTTCATACACAATTACACCAAGAACTTCAATGAGAGAACTACATTAGCTTGATCCCTCCTAAAAGTATTGGTATGTAGATAGTGTGCCCATACATGGGGTGTAAAGTGCATCCAACATATACTTTACACACTAACCCCTTCTCTCTCTTTCCCAAATTTTCCTTTCACATTCAAGTACAAAGAGCTCTTAGGGAATTAAAGATTAAAACAATGCATAGTAAGCTTCATTAAATTTTGGGATTCAATATTTCAATAACAAGGTAACATAGACCTACTGAGTAGAACCCAAAAATATTAGATCACCTAGACAACAACACTAGAAAAGGAATAAAATACTAAACAACAGGGTGTCTTACTTTCGATGCTCTTATCCAGTAAAAAAATGAAGTTTAAAAATCTATTTCTGACACTGTCTTAGTACTATACCTAAATTCTCATACCCTATCTTAGACCAGACAAATCAAAATAAGCTAAGTCATATTTTCTCTCATTTATTACTATTTTTAGAAAAGGCAAAAATACAATCTAAAATTAGTGGCTTAATTATTGCACATTATTTATTGATTTACTTTACTCTAGACCTATTTATTAATTAGGAATAAAAATCCATTATTCTAAAAAAACAATAAAATAGTCATTATGGATTGATCAAGAAATTGGAATATGAGTGGATTTGTATCAACAAGGGGTTCTTTAACAAGATGATCTATAAGAACTTGCCCCTTAATGACTTTTTAGTTGACATAATCGATGTCAAACTCATTGAAAAGCATGATGCATTTGGCCATGTGGCCTTGTAAATCTATTTTATATAGTAGATACTTGAGGGGATCTACTTTTTAAATAACCATGGTCTTATTATTTAACATGCAATGGTATAATTTATGAGCTATGAAGACTATGTATAAATAGGATTTTTCTATGGGAATATAATTATGTTCATACATGACCAATGTATAGCTTAAATATTACACAAAATGCTCTTTTCCATTATCATCATGCTAAGCCAAAAGTGCCTCTACGACATTGTCAGTAGCAGATAGATACAACAAAAATGGCTTCCCTAGCATAGGAGGAAACAAAACAAGTAGATTTACCAGATAGTCTTTTAGCTACTAAAAAACTATCTAGCAATGATCATCTTAGTGAAATGTGACTCCATTATTTAGAAGATACATAAAATTATGGCATTTTTATCCAACTATGATATGAAGCATCGAATAGACTATATTTTGCCATAGAAACTATGGAGCTTCTTCAAATTAGTTAGTACTTTCTTCTTGGTTATGGCTTGGAATTTGGTTGGATCAACTTCAATGCCTCAATGAAACATAATGAAGCTAAGAAATTTCATGATGTATCACCAAAGACATACTTTTTAGGAATAAGTTTCACTTTATACTCATGCAGTCTTTCAAATATTCTATGTAGAGTAGCTAGATGATCAACCCTAGTCTTTGATTTACCAAGAATGTCATCGATATAGTCTTCAATAATGTCATACATCATATCATGAAATATGATAGACATGGATCTTTGATAAGTGATCCATACATTCTTAAGACCAAATAAATTTACTTGATAATAGAATGTTCCCCATGGAATGGTGAATCCTATCTTATGTTGGTCTTCTGGTGCTATCCTAATCTGGTTGTATCCTAAAAATCCATCCATTAATGAAAGCATTTCATAACCCTCTATGAAGTTGATAATAATGTCAATGTTTGTCAATGAAAAGTCATACTTAGGGCAAGATTTGTTTATATCATGGAAGTCAGTACAAATTTTGATTTCTTCTAACTTTTTACTAAATGCAACAACATTAGAGATCCACTCTGAATAGTCGATCGACTGAATACATCCTTATTCTAAGATTTTTTCCTGCTCTTTCTTCATTAATACAAAAATGCAAGGATGCATATTATGTAAATTTTGTTTTATTGGTTTGACATCAATATTAACCATAATGTGGTGTAAAACCAAAGTAGGGTCCAAACCTAGCATGCCAAAATATGCCCATGTAAATATGTCAACACATTCCCTGAAAAGGGTTATAAGTACTTCATGCTCCTTATCAACAAGGGGTGTACCTATCTTGATTTAATTTGTTTCATTTGGGGACCCATTGTTAAACTTTATTGTATCCTCCACTAGAAGGGTCAAACCATCTTCAAGGATAGTGGGTAAAGATTTGACCTGATTGGCAATATTAGAGTCATCTATTAGGACTAGCTCTTTGAGTTCTCCTAGGCATGATGAATCAGAGTCCCCCAATGGGAGGTTTGGCCACATAACAAAAACTATTGAAAAATCTTGAATGATTTGATCAAAATATTATTGTGCTCCAAAACTAAACTCAAACTCATAAGCAAGTCCATCATTAGTGGTCTCCTGAGCTATGCTTAAAGAAGGTTGAACACCCTCATTTAATGGCACCTAAAATAGGTTTTCACCACTAGATTGGCTTTTTTATTTACTTTTTCCCTAGTCAAAAAGTGACTCAAAGAGGTTTTCACTTTAGGACCTCAATAGTTTTAATTATTTTTGGATAAGGGTGTTCATCCACTCTCCAAAATAGCCTTCAAGATCCAACTTGATTAAGAACCTTGATTTATATTCCCCTAATGGAACATTGTCTCTAAGGCCAAGAAAATCATAGAAAGCCTCATCATTTTGGAACTCATCAATCAGAACATTGGATTCTTGCTAGTCCTAGTCTATTAGTTGGGGATAATACAATGGTAGTGGGTTATGATGAATGACTTTTCTAAGGGTAAAAACAAAATGAGGATTAAATAGGTTATTTTTGGCTAGGTCATAAACAAGGCTATGATCAAACTCTAATTTTCTATTGATATAATCATCATTAGTCAATGGTGATGGAACATGATTAAGGTACATGGGGTTACCCTGAGGTAGTTTAAATCGAATTCCATGGGCCCTTTGTATCTAGTCATGGAGTTTGGCTTGAGCATTCCTTATTGATTGGGTCCTAGGCCTTCTCCTTCATAGTCCTAATTCTTCATGATCTTATTAGGAAAAGGATATTTTGCATTCTCATAAAAATTAACCTACTTGTCATTGTATAACCATGATTCATCTCCTTCAAGAGGGTCATGTTCTAGGCTAGATGCTGGTATAAACTTGATGGGTCCTTTACCTTTTCCCTTTTTTACCAAACTAGATGAAGTGGCTTGGATTTTGTCTTCTAAAAGACTTTGGGTTCTATGGAAGGTTTACAATATGAAAGGCATCATGCGTCACATACTCTCCTAGGCCAATAGGTGAGATGGTATAATGACTAGATATCTCAATAGGAAATATGTGGGAAAGGGAATCAAGAGTATTAGGATCAATGTAGTTATCCTCTAGTAAATCAAGAAGTATTGCCTTTCCCTTATCTTGCTTGGCCACTAGATTCATGCTGAAACAATAGTTATAGCTCTTGAACTCAACCTCTAGGTGTTTGTAGTGCTTATATGGATGCAAATATCCTAGTATACAAACTTCCATCCCTAAACGGGATAAATTAAAACATTAGTGCAATGTCAATGGGATCACATGAATTTCATGTTGCCAAGGTCTATCCAAAAGCATATTATATGATAAATCAAGATTTCACACATCACAAAGTGTATCATGAGTCAATGGCCCAAGGATAACTGATAAATAAATGGTGCCTTATGATTCTTATTCTTCATTGTCATAGGATTTGATGGTTATTATCTCTACTTGAAGATATATTATTGTGTGCTCAATAAGCTTGATGAGAATTAGAGACACTATGTTTAGACCTGATCCATTGTCTATAAGGACATGTTTCACTTTTTGTTGCTTTATGTAAATTCAATGTATAAGGGGTTGTTATGTAACATGACAAGAGATGACATATCACTTTGTTTTAAAGTGACTTTTTGAGCTAGAGGTAAGTGTCTAACCAAAGCTTAGAATTTATCATGGGATATGTCAACTAAAACCATAGATTAGTCAAGGAATTCATTCAAAATGTCTTTGTGAAGTGTTGACGTACACAACAAATCTAAAATGGAGATTTATGTAGGCATCTTTTAAAATTATTTCATAATGTCAATTTTTTTTTCTTGGTTAGTTTTAAATGGTTTTTTCTAAGGTATAATAGCTAGTTAGGTGACAGACAAAGTGGTAGATGGTTATGGGCTTGGGATGGTAATCTTTGAACTCTGAGTTATGATTTCACAATCAAGATTAAACACATGACCATGATTACTAACAAACAATGGTGATGGTAGGGGACTAGATAGGATAAGTCTCAATTTATAGTGTACTTATGCATGGTCATGAAGTAATGACAAGTTATTGATATAGGGTCCAAAATTAGTAGTCCTTACTTGATGGTATGCTTGTATGTAGTCCTAGGTCAAAGAAGGATTATCAATGTGAGTTGGTAGATTGGAATTATTTATCAAAGGTCTTGATTAATTGGTCTTTTGTCTTGGATTAATGGAGATGGTGTTAACATGACCTCCTAAAATATGAATTACAACCCTATTGTAGTCATGTGCTACTTCATAGTAGGTCTATTAGTTATTTCTATTATAACCTTAGTTCTATCTAAGGTTCAAATGCTATTAGTTTTGATATTGATTCTATTGGGTCAACCTTAGTTGTTGAAACTATTGTTGTTGGTGTTGCACTAGCCATTGTTATTGTTATTGCTTTTGTTACTACTATGGTTAGTTGTTATATTGGGGAAAAGGGTTTTGATAGATTCCAAGGGTCTGATTAGAAGTGAAAGCACCACCATCTAATGTTATCTCCGCATTATCTAATATATTCTAAATTAATGTTTAATTTGTATATAATGATGCAAATTATGTTTGTTAATTTGATGATATTCATAGAATTCATCTTGGTGGTACCAATTAGGATAAGGGATTCCCTAGTCCAGCTAATTAGATTAGTGGCAGTGAACTTGAAAAACAAAAAATAAATAGTCTCTCCAAGGTCAATAAAGACATGATGAGTAGGCACTATTATCCTTAGAGGAAGAGCTTTTAATGGCAAAGGTTACTGTATTTATTATGCAAGCCTGGGTTGTTATGCTTGCTGCATTTGTTGAAAAAGTTGTGGGTTAAGAGTAATTTGTATATGTTGTGTGGGTTGAGAAGATGATATTTTCACCATTTGGACATGTCTAGTCTATGTTACTCCATTTAAAAAAACATTTTTTTGTGGTTGAATTGCCTTGGTCTATTATTATTATTATCTTATGCTGATTGAGATGATTGCACTTGGACTTGATGCTAATTTTGGATATTTCCTTGATTGGTACTTTGAATCTGATTTAATAAAGTAAAATTGATGATCCCTTTGTTAATAAGGTCTCACTCAATCAAAAAACCTTTGTCAATGATATCCTTAAAAGTATGTGCACACTGTAGTTCTAGATGATAAGATATCTCATTGTGAAATTTTTTGGTAATTACAACAGTTGATTGTTTACTTAGTAAACTATGGGTGAATCAGCTTGATTTGGCTCTCCATAACTATAGATAACTTGAAAAACTCTCATTAGCACTTTTATTATCTGACATCAAGTCAACCAATGAAATATGATGTTTGAGTTTATATGAAAAGTGTTGCACAAAATTATCTGAAAGATCATCAAAATCTGATATTAGATTCTTAGGTAACTTTAAAATCCACTCCAAGGCATATCCTACAAGACTCCTTGGGAACAACAACAAAAATCATATGTTTTTATATGCCACTGGTTAGCATGTAGCAAAGAACTCAGTCAAATGAGCCTCGGGGTCACCTTCCCCTTGTATTTATCAAATTTTGGTGGTTCATATCCTGAAGGAAATGGTATTTGAAAGTAATCTATTTTAAATGGATAAGAACACACGTAATCCAACTTAATTTTTTTGTTTTGTTTCCTATCTTGGATGGTAGTAATTTCATCCTTCATCAATTGTAGTTCTTGGGCTAGGAAACTATAGGGAAGATTGGATTGAGGCATAGTATTTTCCTGGGTAGATGGTTGAGTGGTCACAAGTGGAGCACTTTGATTGGGGTATGATGGAGGTATTTATTAGGGTATGTTAGTTTGGTTGGGAAATGTACCAAGAATATGCATACATGGATTAGGGTTTGATTGTTGAATTCACATGTACTATAGTGTAATATTTTGGTTTGAATTAGGTAAATAGGTCTGATTTTGAGGATTTTGAGGTTGGGATGGAGGTATATGGCTATACTATGCCTACTAGGGTTGATTAAGAACCTACTACTGACTAATCAAACCTTGTTATTGAGGGGGTACTTGTGAAAAAAGACCCTATCTTTGAACTAGTGGCACATTTTACACAAAAGGTAAAGGTTTCTTGATCAATACTTGAGGGATATTAGAGCCTCTAGGTTACATGAATCCTTATTTAGAAGTTGATGCTTGTTGAAGATTTATTAGTTGTCACTGATCAATATTTGTACACTATTGAATAGACATCATTTGGATTTGAATTTTTATATTGGTTTACAAGGAAAGAGGTATGCTTGTTGCTACTTGGTGAGGTTAAACATTGGTTGCCCCTATTAAGGTGGCAATGTGTTTTTGCTCTAATGCATTGGTATGTTAGATTATGCTTATTGTTATGGAATATTACTTGTTACCTATTGGGAAGGAGTAAGATTCATCACATTTTGTTGTTAAGGTAAGACATTGGTCATTGGTTGAATACCTAATACTATTAGTTGAGTGCTTGAAGAAGTAACTGGTTGAGGATTAGTGGTAGTAGTTGGTTGAGGTTGAGATATAGAAACTCATACTCCCTGATTTGGAGAACCACTCATGGTGTTAACTAAAGGTACACTTATTTTTGGACTAATTGTTTGTATACTTACACCACTTTAGTTTAAATTAGATATTATTTACATATTAGCTACTACATTTTGCTCAATATTTTATGTCAAATTAGAAGAAACTTCTTCAATGGTTGGAATATGAAACAAGTTATCAACTGAAGTGTTTTGTGTAAAGGGGTCTACACCTTGATTATCTTGACCAATCAATTCTATTAACACTCCCATTGAAGGAAATAAATCTATGAGAGGCCTATTTGACATGGTCATTTGGTTAAAATTATGTGCTTGGTTCAAGTATGTTTGGTATGATGTATGCATTTGTATAAAGTGATCTTCCATGAGGTCCATGCCTTTGAAAAGAATATTAGGGTCCTGATATGTCATTTGGACTAGAGTTATAGGATTTATAGAAGAAGCATATTGACTATAAATTATGTTGTAAGGTAATCTTACTAGACTTAAAAAAATTCTCATGGGGGAAGTCTATTAGAAACTTAGCCCCTATTTCTATAGCTATAACTAAAATCTCATTCTCATTCTCTAATAAGTGATGCTCAAATAGGTAAGGATCATATGTGGATGGTGTAAAAACATAGTATGGTTGTTGAGGAAATGGTTCTTTAACTGTAGGTACCAAAGCTAGGTACTACTCTATTTATGCTTGATCTTTCTCTAAGTATGGAGGTGTGTTTACCAAATAATGAGCCATTAGGTCTTGGTTTTGTGATTTGGTTTGAGTTTTATAAGTAAGATGTTTAAGGATCTATCTCATAAGTAACATTGTCTACATAGGGGTCTTGAACCATATATTCTTATAAAACCACATTAATAAATCTTGAATTGTACATGAGGCCACTATGAGTATAGGAAGACATGTTGGGATCCATGGTAAATGTTTCATGATAAAAAGGGATAGAGTTCTGCAAACTCTAAAAAAGTGATGTCTAAAATAGGTTCAAACTTGTTCTAACCTAGTTTAAAATATGGATATGTATATCTAAAAACATTGATGTAATGACTTGTGATAAAATAGGCTAATATCAAGTATCTAACATCACATGTTTCACACAAAAAGGTCAAGTAAAAGGATCATAAATTGAAATGCCAAATTCTAGGTCAAAATGTTTCAAACAAGTCTAATCTAAGAAAAATAATAGTTTCTAGGACTTTTGGTGAAATGCAACATCAAAATCTAGGCTCAAACAAAGGTACATGTTAGTAATTTTGGCCAAATGGTGTCAAAATCTAGACTTTAAAAGATGAGATATTTAATTCTAATAGATTTTAAACACTTCTAAAAAAACTAGGCATTTATCTCTTAGATATAAACTTGATCAATAAGTATGAGATATGAAACACAAGGCACTTGGAGATAGGTTATTTTCTCCCAAATAGTGGCACAAACTAGACTCTTTTGATCGATGAGCTAGACAAAGGTGAATGGTGTAACTGTGCTAGACAAAAACTCATAAAGGTATACTCAAAATGGTTGGAACATTGGAAAAAATTTGACTCTATGCAAATAGGCATATGAAATAAGTTTCAAAATAATTTGAGAAAAATAACAATGATAAAATGCTCAAAATATGTGATAAATACTTACTTCAAGACTCTGAGGTAGAAATGGTTTAACATGATTTAAGTAGCATAACACTATTCTCCTCAACTCAAATGATACACACACAAAGTTTGAAAAATTTCCAAGGCAAAAGTGTGTTTATTAAATGGACTCAAGATAAATGGAAAAATAGGATGGGTAGTATAAAATGTTGTTGAGGACTCAAAACATGAGTAATACACAAGATGACTTGAGTCCTACCAAATGATGATAATTATTATGAGTGCAAAAATAGCCCTTAATTCAAATTGGGAATTTAAATCAAGTTAAAACAAGTCAAGTGCAAAGTGGTGAACCTAATTTAACACATCAACCTTTAAAACTTGGAAGATTCCAATTTCAAATTTAAACTATTAATGAAGGACCTAAGGAAATGTGGAAAATGTTTTAGACTCAAATGGGTAGCATAACTATGCCAAATTGGAAGATATGACACAAAGTTTATGATAAAAATTTGAACAAAGAAAAATATGATTTCACTTGGGTAGCATAATGCCTTCTTGTTTGAGAAAATGGTGGACAATATGTTTTGTTATGTAACCCTTTATTAACAAATAGTTTTGACTCCAAACAAAACCAATTAATCTAAGACAAAGATAGATAAACTAACTAATCATCTTAAGCCCTAAACTAATAAGGTATGACAAAGTAGGGTTAATTAACTAAAATTTTTTTGAACATTTTTGGATGGATCAAATGCACAAGACTTTCACATCAAAATACAAGAAAAACAACACATCAATTGGGTCTACAACACTTGGATTATTGTAAAAAGGTCTTTCCCTTTTTACAACCACTACATCCATCACTCACTCAATGTAAGGTGATGTCTAATGTGATCAAATGTCTTGAGATTAACCCTAATGATAAGAGATGGTTTAACTGCTCAAACCACTATCCTAGTGGGGTGATCCCAATTTATATAACCCCCATCAAGAGATGAATTCTTGGGTTAAGGCTTCTTTATAAAACTTATAGGAGTTAATGAATTCCCTCTCACAAGCCAATATGCATAAAATAAAAACTAAGTAAAAGAGATTTATGGTTATTTTTAGATCACCCAAACCATGCAGGTCTTGGAGAGAGTCTTCACAACTTCTCTTTTATGCCGTTTAACTAAGGTAATTTGTAATGAATATGGCTCTTTTGATCCCACAAGTTCTCTATAGAGAACTGGGGGAGAGTATATACTCACAACTCCTTATTTTCTCAATCAAAACTAACTAAATAAATAATGATAAACAACTTGCAAAAAACTTTGAAATGAGTCCAATTTTAAAGCACTAAATGAAATGTGTGGTGGTGTTCTTTATCCCCTTGGAATCAAGTTATTAAAACTTGTAAAGAACAACTAAAAACTATTCAAGTAAACATTTAAGTGTTTACTTAAGCACCAAAATGAAAGTTACTAATCGTTTTTAAGCACCCAAAAAGAGGTTAAAAATACTCGATTAAGCTTGTTTGATCACTTCTCAAATGGGCCCTGCAAGGAAATGGTCAACACTTTATCTATCCTTGAAGCACTTTTTTCAACTAAAATAAATAACTTTACAAATTGAGCTCTTGGATTTGGATGACCTATCGATCCAAATGCAAAACATCAATAAAGTAAACATGTTATATTAGAATTGGTTATAAAAATTATAAATAAAACCTACAAGGCAAGAATTATATAAAGAAAACACAATTCAATGAAATCAAGCAATGATGATTAGAAACATTAAAAGGGTTCAAACTGCTATTTAAATATTTTATGAAAAAGATATGTAACTTGAAGTTAAAATGATAGCATATTCTGAAAATTTAGTATAAAACACATGTTTTTAAAAAAAAATCATAAAAAATAGAGTTTGTATGACCCCAAACGAAGCTTCACAAAATGGCATGTTTAGCTTGCTATCTCAGGCCATGGGTTATTAGGCACAGTTGTAGCCTGTAGTGAGTCTAGGACATGGGTTTTATAGTATAGGTAATGGTTTTTCACAAGAATTCTATGAATGCAATTTTGATTATTTTTTCACCTTTTTAGGCCTCAAACTCCAATATTCTGCATGAGATTAATTAGTAAGATAATTGTAGGAACCTTTTAAGAAAATTCATGGGGTGTAGTCCTACTAGGTGTGCCATTTATCAATATAGGATTGTAATAAGGGGAGATTATTATAGTATTATTGCATGAAACCAAATTAAAAAAAAACACACTAATGCTAACACCTTAAGCCTATCTCAAGGGGAGAGCATAATAACAATACTAAATTCAAAAACACAACTAGAATGCAAAAGACAAAGAAATCTTTCACCTTCCTTGGATGCTCTAAATAGCTTGTTAAAGTGGCTTGCTTAGTTTGTGCTCAATGAGTATTCATCAAAATAGACTTTGTTATCTCCTCTTCTCCTTGGAACCAATGGTTTTGTGATGGATTTGGCTTAGCTAAACAAATGGGCGTGATAACACTAGATCAATGGCTTGAGATGGATTTTTAGCATTATAACTTTACATCAAAAGAGTTTAAAATTCAATAGGAAAGGCATGGTATTTATAGGATTTTTCAAATGACCAGAATGAACTCAAACCATCCATCTCAAGATGAAGATGTGTAGCTAATAGTCCATTCAATTTTTGAGGCCAAATTCAATAAATAGCCTCATAAATATTTGTTATAGAGAGGCATTAAAGAGGCATGGGAGGGATTAATGAGATATTTTATGCAATGATGGCTTAGGGATGCCTTCCCAAGAAATGATGTCACTTGATGATGAAAAAACTCATAATCAATTTCCAAAAAAAAAAGTATTCAACAAGTTTAATGGAAAATTAGCTTAAGCTCTTGATTCAAATTAATTAGCCTTAAACATGATTTGTCAATCTTGGTTCAAATCTTGGAAATTAGTATACAAATTAATCAAATTGGTCAAGATGTCATATTATTGGATTGAAATTTGACTAGATTGGAATTAGGATACGATGTTAGATGTGTTGGAACTATTATCCCATTTACGATGTTGCTGACACAAAATAATAAAGGCACATGTATCATGTAGGAAATTTAGTAGAATAAAGTAATATAGAGCATCTACATGCAAAAATATCATTTTGAATCAAAATTATCTAATCAAAGATAGCTATCTCATAAATTTCATTTCCCTATTTATTGATACTCTAGCTAAAATTGGCTCTTGTACATGATAGGTTCACATCATTTAGTGTGTTTTAATATTTTTAGCCCAAATTGTGCATTTTGATAGAAATTGGTCAAAACGCTAGTTGGCGGTTAATGGTGGCCACTTTTAGGTGTCTACACCAATAATATAAAGAAGGATTGAACCTCCATGTAGTTATCCCACCTAAGTGATTTGTGCAATTTTTCTCCTTTGACTTTATGAATGCATATATATTTGTCTTGAATACTTGATCATGCTTGGCTAGGGTTGCATAAAATAGGATACACACTTGTATCATGACTATTTGAAGATTTATTTGGAAGTAATATGGAAATTTTTATATATTTTCACTTGTTTAAATAATCTCATATTTTAGAATTGATAGTGTTGTAATCAACACACCCCACTCTTAATTTTTTTGAATATGGGCCCATTAAAAGTCTAAAAAGCCTAGTTTTGATTTAAAAGTCTTTTTTTTTTTGCTAATCACATGAGTGATTAGAAATGTTTTAGGTATAAAATATTTTAATTCTTAGAGATTTTAATTTAAAAAAAATACACTAATGTATGTCAATATGATTATTATTTTCCCATATCAAGGTTTTTTTCACTTTTTATGATTTGATCAAACTAACATATTAATGGCTTTCAGAAGTGTTACATGTATGAATTTTTTCTTAATTCATATGAAAATTACAATTATAAAATCCTAAGTCTATTGGGTCTATGTATTTATAACTTCTAGTCATCACTCAAATTATTCTTTGCATATTTTCACAT
This sequence comes from Torreya grandis, assembly GCA_037957365.1. Taxonomy (NCBI): domain Eukaryota; kingdom Viridiplantae; phylum Streptophyta; class Pinopsida; order Cupressales; family Taxaceae; genus Torreya; species Torreya grandis. The sequence continues at coordinate 4,974,856 of JARHVA010000578.1, read as the reverse complement.
CACTCAAATTGGTCATCACATATTTTTCACATCACACACTTTAGGCTTCATGTGTTCGAAATATACAATATTTGGTATTTAAATTTTTTGCATTTCGTAAATTTTTTCTTCATGAATTTTAGTTGTCATGTCTTTTGTACATTGTATATTTTAGAATTTCATAACTTTCTTACTTCATGACCTTTGAGTTTTCACTACTTTTAGTTTTCAAAACTTTTCAATCTTCACAACTTTTATCTTCATAGATTTATTTCTTCATGTATTCTAGGTCATCACATGTTTTGCCCATCACTAATTTAGTCCTTCACATGTTTTTATATTCACACATTATTCATTTACACAAAATGGTAAAGGATTATTTTAATAAAATTTACAATGTGTGAAAGCTTAAGGTCTTCAAATTTCATGTATCTAGGGTTTCACATGATTTGACTGAATGGAAATTAATAAAAGCCACAACACCTTAATTTGGGTACAAGTGTCTCTTGGTACAACTAAATCAACATTAAAATAACTACCAAGTGACACCTATCTAAGAGATGATAGTAGGACACCCTCTTTACACATAAAATGTCTATGTGGAATACCTACCAAAGTGAGCTACCAAATTCAAATTAAACTATCAAAACAAGCCTAACGCCATTGGAAATTAATGACACATGAATTGGATTTAATTAATACATCTTTGAGCTATGTGATTGAATTCTAAAGAGACATCTTATTTATCAATTAATAAATAAATCAGGGAAAATTTCACTCTACATAGAGCTAAAATCCTTGGTTTTCTGCATTCACTTGTAAAATGTTTCCAACGACCAATCATTTCAATTATCATGTAAATTACACAAATGAACCAACTATCCAATCTATTAATCATCCAAGGAATTCATGGGAGTGTGACCACCATAAAAAATACCCATCAAGGATTCTATTGAATACACCATTACAATATTTGAATTGGTTGTGTTTGATGGTAGTTTAAAAATTATACCACTGTATGGGACACTACGGAAAATGTCAACAGACACTCATGTGAGGAGAGTTTATCAACTAATGAAAAAAAACTTGAAATTTATTTAATACCATTGAAGTTGTAATAACTTCACTTTACATACATCAAGCCCAAGGTGATTCACTACATTGACCTACTTTGAGACTTGTCAATCACAAAATAATCCTAGCTTTCATTTTGAGAGATGCTTTTTAGAGATACCTGAGGATTCCACTTGTAGATGAAACATATGATGTAATGAGAATTATGTTATGGAAGAACACTAATATAGTCAAAGACACTTTGAGGAAATGGATAATAATAGGCAAAAAGGTAAGCTTAAGGCAACTAATCCCATACCCATCACCAAATTTAGGATGGGAGTTCACATTGAAATGGCCATACTAAATAGATTGCATGCATCTACCAACATCCATTACCTTCAACTCAATGGGTGATATTTCTATACCCATTGATGAATTTGGAATTTACCTTTGCCTTGGGAGAAATCATCAGCACCAAACTACATCATAAAATGTTCAAAAAAGATAAAAAACTAGTTAGAGTCCACTTTTTCATGATGTTATACCTATTAAATGCTATCATTACCATGGTTTATGCCCATAATGGATCACTATATATCCCAACCCTAGACTATATAAAAAACATAGTATGTGACTTCTATTCTTTTTTGCATATTTATTCTTACATGCAAAATGTTGTTAGAATTATCAAGAATGTGTATCCTCAAGTTTGGAGGGAAACTCATGAAAAGCCACTTGATCAAGTATTAAAAAACATCAAGAACACATTGTGGCCAAGGGGGGATGCTGGATATATTTGGATTACATAATAATAATGGTTATGGGAACTAATGTTTCACCCTTGTGTTTGCCCAAGTATGTCTTAGATAAACTGGTGGAGCAAGAGAGGGCGTACCAACTCTAGTGGAGTATTAATGAGGACATGAGCAAGAAACATAAAGGTCTATTCCATGGGTCTTCCATGATCATATGGTAAATGAATTATAAATAAGGAAGCACTTTTATGATGTTAGTATTGTAATAGAATTACATTCATTAACATCCATACAACATAAGGAATAGGATCCACATTGTAGCATCTAAAAGTATATAACATGCTTAGGCATCCCTTATCAGCATAAGCCCTACGAGCATGAATTTATTTTTATAAATCATAAAGATGACACTGGGGCCTTAGCTAGGCATAAGTGGTTGGGTTGATATATGATCTCTAAGATCAATTCAAAGGGATCCCTCACTTACAAACATAGATGCATAAACCTGACTTCCACCCATAAGTGGATGGGCTACATCTGAATATTATTAGTCATAGTATTCCTAGTTGGGTAAAACAAAGGGGGAACCTTCCCAAGAGCCACCATAAGATGTGATGATGGTTTTAAATCAAGAGCAAGATGTGGAGAAGGCCCCTACTAGAATGAGTTCATTGAGTGGACTAGAGTAGCCAATAGATCTTAATTTTTCTAACTCTACAGATTCTAGTCTTCTTGTATTCATTATAAAACCTAATAATTCATAAATAAAGGTTTCATCTTCCACTACTTAGTATCCCACTCCCTTAGTTCATAAAACCATAATTTATTATAAAAAGAATCCAAGATCCCCTATAGACCCTGTGAGTTCAATTAGTGGGACATCATCCTAGGATGAAGCTGTAGCTCAAGGATAAGAACTAGGGGAAGAGGAGGAGAAGGAAGAACATGAAAAGTCCAAGTTCCTAAGTCTATAGGGACTCAAAAGGAAAACACCAATGGAAAAAGAGAAAATAGGTGAGGTCACTATTGGTGATCTAGATTTGCACCCTAGTTGAGTAAGGCGATTGTTCAGATCTTCCTACTCAAATCTAGTCCAACATGGGACTAATCCTAGGCCATGGGTATCCTAATAATAGATAAAACCTCTTGATAAGGCCAAATTCCTTCTGGAACTATCACCTAAACTAGGCCTAATCTAACACTTGCTAGGAAAAAAGATAGAGAAATACAATCATATATGAAAGCATGTAAAATGGGGTGATGCATCAGTAATTGGAACACTTATAATTTAAACAAGACACACTATGAGACACATTCAAGACCAAAGAAGATCAGTCCCACATGAGTACTTCACAATAAAGCATAAATCAATTATGAAACTAACATGAGAGGGAAAATGTCCACTTTAAAGCTAAACAACAAATTGTAAATTACACTTATAATGACCTATGGAAACTACCAAGATCTTTATGAAGGTGAGAAAAAATTAGACATAGAAAAGGAATGTACATTAACTTAACTATAGTACATGAATTCATAAAACACACTTCAATCTAGCTTGAAAAATTATGGAATTCAATCTTTATTGCATCAAAAGGTATTACAATGTAAATTTTATATTAGCCTAAGCAAGCCAATGCATAAGAGTCTATTTATTTAAAAATTACCAAATATTTCTTGTCTAAAATTTTTAGAGAGTTAGTGAGAGTCAAAATGTGGAAGAAAATGGAACACACACACACACACACACACACACACACACACACACACACACACACACACACACACACACACACACACACACACACACACACACACACACACACACGAAGAGAGAGGGAACTATGATGTATTAACACAAGTTAAAGGATGCTAACTCATGAACTTATCAATAAAGAACATATTCTATAAAGGAATCAAATTCCCATTATCCTTATCCAATGCCAAGTCCTCTTCTTAGAACTCCATGTCATTATCCATTTGATCTATTGATGAGGACCATATATTGGAATTGGTAGAATTATGCCACATATGCTTTGGGTAGCTATTGATATCTGTTTATAAAAAATGTGATAATGTAATAGGTGAGACACCTCTCCATGATCATGTTTACATATGTATTTATTCCAATATTGAACATAGGTTCATTATAGGTGAAAACCAATCCAATTATTGGTTTTCAGAGAGTCAAAATATCCATGGAAACCAAAAAACTACTTAACCTTGGTTCACAATCATTGGTCCATCTTCTATCTCTATATTTGGTCTAAAAGAGACCTATTTTACCTTTGAAACCCTATGATATTTGAGGAGCTACTATGTGCAAGGATCCTTCATATAAAAACAATGAACATGTTAATGGAATGTACTTAAAATAGAGTTTATAAGTTCTAAGTTATCAACTAGAGGTCCTATTTGAAATTTAATGGCAATGGAGCCTTGTCCTTAACCATCTTTCTTATATGACAATCTCTATTATTAACCGAGCTCTAATGGTGATATGGATCCTTAAGATATTATTTTCCTAGGTTGAAGACTTGTTCACCAACATTTAATGGAAGCTCTTTATTTTTGATTGATGTTCAATTTTTGTTAATTGCTAGCTTGAACCATTTCATTGTTCCCAATTATCTTTATTCTTATGGTCTCAAAGATATTCCTACTTATTTGACCCCTTGCACACCATTAGATCAAAATGTACAAATGCACAATGACCTTTGATTTCCTACCAATTGAGATACTTTGACATTTTAACTTGATCTTGTAATGTCAATATAAATATATGAGCTCACATGTACCATAGATCTCATTGGCCCCATTTTCCTATTAGTTCCTATGCACTACCGATCTAAATGTATGATTACATGCTGGTCATTAATCTAGGCTCATACCCATACTTTGTTAGTGAACATGCACTATTGGATGAAGGCTTGATGAACCTACACCATCAGATCTTGTGTAACTTGTAGCTCTTTAAGGGCTTTAACCTAGGGACCTTTTGACTAGTTTGACCCCTAATGTGAACTGTTAGATCTTGCTTGTTAGAATGTGAGCTCAAGCAACCTGTTAGATCTTACTCAACTTTAAACTCATAAAGGGTATTTAAGCCCAAATGATTACTCTATGGAGCTCAAATTTTATGTCTAAATGAATGTATTTGACATGTATGTGAATGTATTTGATGTTTGTATGATCATTTTTAGATATTTAAACCCCAATGACTACTTCATGGATCTTAAAATTGACACTTGAGTGAATGTCTTATGCTGTAGGTCTATCTTTGAACATGTAGATATTGAGGTAGAAAGTTTGCATGGACATGAAATTTATAGATCATGTTCTTGGCATAATGGACTTCATGGAATTGCAACTATTTAGCTAATGAGAGTTCTTAAGGTGCATTTATTAAATACACAAGTGAAATGGTTTGTTTCTTTTTTGGATGATGTTTTAGTGATGATGTAGTTATCTAAGCTTGTATAGTCCATCTTTCTCTCAATCTTTCAAGGCTCTAATGATCTTTTTAGGTTTGTACAATATGGTTCATGTTCTTGAATGCCTTGGACACCATAATACCTACTTGGAACCTTCCATATGCTATTATATACTTGTTCATTGAAGATCAATTAGACCACAATTTAAGCTTGTTTAAAGTGTTTCAAAACATTTTCAAGACCTCTATGATCTCCACTTGAGGTTTGTCTGCTCTTTGTGATATTGGGTTACTCTTCAATTAGGATCCTAATCCTTCTACTAGACTCTTGGGCTAGGCACATTTTTAGTATATATACCACATTTGGTTAACATATTTGGTGACTTGGTTGGGCATCATGACTGCTATGATTGAGAACTCAGACTAGATACATGACTCTTGGATCATTTACATGACTAAAAGCTATATTATTGACTTGCAAAGACAAATAATTCCAATTAATATGGAAATAAATAAGATTAAAATAGAAACTAACCTAATAAAGCAAAGGCAACTAACCTATAAAATAATTATGCAACAAAACACTTATTTGGGATAAAACATAATAAACTAGTCTAACTAACAAAGAAAAAATATTATCCACTTGATCAAAATGGAAATTTTTGAACTCACTCATTCTAAGAGATGATACAAGTTACAAAAAATGGTGTTTATTAAAAATAACCTTTGATGAGTGACTCTTCTTACCTATAAATTCTCTCAACTTCTCCTCAAGTGAGTCATCAACAACAAACTAGTCACCTACAAAGACAAACTCATCTACTACTTCTAGACCTTTCTCATACTGCTTGTCAACCAAAACCTTGTAAAATGATATCTCATCTATACATTGTCCTTGAGTAACCTTATATTTCTTTCCATCTACTACAAGTTCATCAAGCTCTTCAAGGAGAATTGAATAGTCAACCCAAGAAGCATCATGATCTTGAATGAGTGATTCTTGATCAAAATTTTCATGAACATGCTCTTAAATGGGTAACCTATCCATATAAAGCTCTTCAATCTCTTGTAGAGATTCAAGGTATAGCTACCAATCATTTTTTTGCTCTTTATTTTGATAAACTTGAATAAGATTAGCTTGAATGGTACCTTCATATTGCTCAAGTAGAGATATCTCAAACTCATTTATGACTTCAACTTATGCCAATTTATTATGGATTTCTTACACAACAAGACCAACCTTCTCTTGTATACCTAAGATAACTTCTTCAAGATCAACTATAATATTATTTTTGACTTGTACCTTAATTGAAGTATCAATGAATATCTCTTTGTCATACACACTTGAATTATTTACTTCACATTCTCCAAGGACTCTCGTCTTGATGGTGGGAGGGTGGTGAAATTCATTTATTTGGGAGGAAAAATGAAGCATGGAAGGTTGATCATGATCATATTTTTGGATCTTGGGAGCAATGGAATCATTTAGGGAATCTTGAAGAGGAGGGAAAGAGAAAATTTTGAAGTCTTATACATTTTGCTCCTTCCATTTGGCCATCATTTCATCAAAATTTGAAACCTCCTTGTCTTCATGGACATATTGAACTTGAGGTACAAGTAAGGAAGTAGTTGAACTACAAGAAGATTCAATCTCTTACATAGGCATATGGGTAGTTTCATGAATAGGCTCTTGAATCCAACTAGGAAGTTCCATTGGCTCACATTGGGCATGGTTAAGAATTTCATGAGAATAAGGAGTACAAAAAGACTGGTAAGGAATACAAGAAGGTTCTTGAGATAATTGATCCAACTTAATTTTTTACCTCTCCAAAACCTTTGTCTTCTCTAATACAAGTGTACAAAATCCATGCCTCTCCTCTAGATCATTTGACACATTTAAAAATAGACCATTCACTTCCTCATACTGAGAGTTTTAACAAACTTTTCTTGCATGTTTTAGAATTTTAACCTCTATCTCATCCATCCTTTCTTAGAGATAAGGATTCTCATGTGCAATATCATATCCATATGTGAAATGTAAAATCTAGTCATGAGATTGATATGGTTCATAAGGAAGGTAAGAGTCATGCATAATAAGGATCATGGGAAACTTGATAAGGCTCATCATAGCTTTAATAAAACTCATGGTAAGGCTGATTAGGCTCATAACAAGGATCGTATGGGTCATGATAAGGTTATATTGCATAGGGATTTTCCTCATACATAGCCATGAAAATAACATCAAAATGGTGCAAAAATAGATGTACTTGGAAACTGCCTTGAATTTTATAAACAATTGCTTGAGCTTGAGATCACCAAATTCTTTATGAAAAACACTACTGTAACTATAATTTCACCAAAACTAGCTCCTTTGAGTCTCATTGGGTGTGCCAATTTTTTTTCCAATTTATAGCTCTTTAAAGGCTTTAACCCAGGGACCTTTTGACTAGTTTGACCCCTGGCATGAACTATTAGATCTTGCTTGTCTGAATGTGAGCTCAAGTAGCCTGTTAGATTTTGGTCAAATTTAAACTTGTTAAGGGTTTTTGATCCCAAATAGTTACTCTATGAAGCTTAGATTTGATGTTCACAAGGATGTGTTTGATGTTTGTATGAACTTATTTGACATTTGTGTGATCATATTTGGATATTTGAACCCCAATGACTAATTTATGGAAAATAAACTTGAAACTTATGCAAACATCGTATGTTATAAGTCTATCTTTGAACACTTAGATATTGAGGTAGAAATCTCATGTCGACATGAAATTTATAGATAATGTTCTTGGTATAATATACTTCATAGATATATAACTATTTAGCTTATGATATTTCTTGAGGTTCATTTATTAAATGCATAAGTAAATTGGTTTGTTTCCTTTCTGGATGACATCCCGGCAATGGTCTGGTTCTCTAAGCTTACATATTGCATATTTTTCTTAGTCTTTCAAGGATATGATGTTATTATAAAATTTTTGTAACTTGGTTCATGCTCCAAATGCCTCAAACACCATGAGACCTACTTGGACCCTTCCATATGCTATTATAGACATATTCCTTGAAGATTAATTAGACTACACTTTAATCTTGCTTAAAGTGTTTCAAAAGATTTGAAAGAGATATATGATCCCAAATTTAGGTCTATCTTCTCTTTGTGACGTTGGGTCACTCTTCAATCAGGATCTTGCTCCTTCCACTAGACTCTTGGAATAATCACATTTTTGGTATGTAGACCAAATTTGGTCAACATTCACTACTACTATTATTTCCAATTTGCCTTCAATAGCTAATATTTTTATTATTGATTATAATTTACAATAATATTTGAAAATTAATACAATATTATACCCATAAAATACTAGGTTAACTATTATGAGTACTATTCTTACCACTTCCCAAGTATTAACAAAAGCTCCTAGGGATAAGAAGATCCATTTCTAATTCACAACAAGAGTCTCAATTTTGGTTCAAAGTATACTATTGTATATTTCATATACTTAGTTAGTTTTGCCTATACCACATTATAATGTATCTTAACTAAATTAAATTATATCATATACTATATCTGGTAAGAAAAAAACCTACATTATGCATCCAATTCCCTAGGTGGGTAGTTTAGATTGGCATAAAATCATTTTCCATCTCTATCAGACCCACTAAAAATAAGTACATTGATGATTTATTTGAAATAAGTTTTATCTAATGTCACTACTTAGGATTCACTATCAATTAACTTAGGGGAATTGGTAATTCCCCAATGGGTAGCATACTTGAAAGCCCATGCAGCCCAAAGACCCAATTTGTTGATCATGAAGCTTCTCATTGTAAGTTACATTTTTGATAAATCAAAAGGGATAGTGCAGTGGGTTAAGAAAAGGAAAATTCAAGATGAATTTGATAGGGGTTTAATCCTTGAGGAAAAACATGATGTATTTTCCCTATCCAAGAAGAAGAATAGGAGGATTGGAGAGTCTTCTTATAGTGAATATTTTGTAGCTTACTTAGGAACTCATACCAAAGACTTGATGGAACTCCATAGAAGCACTGAGAAAACTAGGGAAGAGCTCTAGTAGGAGTTAAATAAAGTGATATAGTGGTAAATTTTTGTTCATGTTCTCCAAATAATATAGGATGGCATCTAAAATGTATCCCTCAGGCTGTACAACATTCTAGACACCATCAAAATAATGAAAATAAATGTGTCTCCCTATTTGATTAAGACATCCAAATTATTTAATTTTTTGAAGGAGGATAAGAATAAATTTAATTTTATCATTAAATACACTAATAATAAGTCCTGAATCCATGTATATGTGATGAATCCTATGTAGGCAATAAATTCACTCTATTTGGTGGTTATTAGTTCCTAAGAAGCCAGACAATGGGTATTTAGTACACAAGCTTTAGTTCTAAAGTTGATTGAGCATGATAAATAGGTTATACATATTTTTTAAGAACTAAATTTGTCTTAAGTTAGATATAATTTGGGAATGTTGATAGATAGGGCTAGTTTTAATAAGCTACTCCATCAAGCATTTTAAAATTTAAAATAGTGTCTTTAGGGGTGTATATTGGAAGAAATTCAGCATGAATATTGGCTTCACTAGAAAAAAGATGATTGAAGTAAATATATTATAAGTAGAGTTAATAACCTAATAAAATAAGACCAAGGATGCCTATTAATACAAGTCTCTAGAGTGAATCAACCATCCCTTCTAAATATGGACATAATCAAGCCTCAATATGATTAGGCACACAAGTGCTATCAAGATAAAATGTTAAAGATGAAAGCCATAATATGAATGTAAAGTAAACCTCCACCTTCAACTCTAACTCAATAAAAAACTTCAAGTAGAACTCCCTTGACCATGAAATCCCCAAGGATGAGTGGACCTTAGTCTCTTGAGTTAGTAGTATATGCATATTTTTGCATGAGAGTTAACATGTGTAAACTAAGGTTTTATTTTTATTTGTATGCTATTGTCATTGCATTTGAGAATTAACTTTAAAGTATTGTAACATGCTTGTAGTGCATAATTTTATAAGTGTGTATCTTGATATGAAATATTTTTTTTCCCATAACTAATTGTACGTGCAAAGTCTATATTCAAGTATAACTTTCATTTTAGACATATGCATGTAATTATCACTTTGTGCATGATTTGGAGGATGAGGTGAACCCTTCCCTATATATATATATATATATATATATATATATATATATAACACAAAATAAATAAATAAATAAAATAAAATAAAAATAAAAAGGCTATTTTACCTTTTACAATATATTTTAAGTTTTTATTAATACAGGAAGAGATCTCTAGATTGTGAGACAACTGTGTAATATGAGTTTCATCTTCAGCTTCATGTGATTTGATTATGAATTTATTTCAAGATAATAACTTGGTAATTCATTAAATGAAATAATAGTTTTGAAGTTTCTTGTTTACTTTATTATTTAAGGTGTTTAAATTAGAATTCGAAACAACTATTTTGAATTTACATATATCATAATAATTAAGTAAGATTATTGAGTGATTTTAAAATGTGCACAAGGTGCTCTTTGATATAGCCTCCTTATTTTTTCAATATTATAATTAGGTGCTCATGGTGTCTTGGTAATAACCTCTCACTTTGGATTTGAAATAATAGTCCTAGTGATAATAATCTTTGACCATAGTATAAGAGTTAATTGTGTCCTTTTACTTATAATCCTCATTATGTTTATGGGTTAGTATGCAATAAAAACTAACTATAGGCATTGGTTTTAGGCCCTTATACTCTTTGAAATTAGTTTGAACAAGATAAAATTATTTAATCATGAATATCTTATCTATCTCTTCTTTCCCTTTTTTGAGTTTGTTTTAAAGACTACCCATCATAGTTTAGATTATCGCTCATCCAACCTAAATAGGATTTTAATCTTATTTTAGGTTTCACTCACCTATACACACTCAATTAACAACCTACATGATTAGTCAACTATTCCACCACTTGGTTATTTAACCCATACCTATAAATTATGCCCCAGAGTGGAGTTTACCTCCATAGAGATCACAAAAAGTTAGAGTCTACCACATTCATGAATTAGGTGTACATAATACCCACATTAATAGATTTTCATGCTAATATGTGTGATATAAATGAATTGAATTCAATTTTATAGTGTCTTAAGTAGGAAAGATACCCATTATGGAGTTTAGGAATATAATGGTTGACACTAAGGATAATTTCCTTTTCAAAAATTTGAATCTTATGAGGGGAGGCTAGGATTGATAAAGGGGCATAAGAGCATTGAGCATTCCTATCCTATTGGGTGTTCTTGTTCCTTTAGGAAAAGTAATAAGTTTGGGATCTAAATAAGAGCATACAGATACATAAAGGTGTTTTAAATAGTTATATCATTTACATATGTGACAATATATGTCCTTGTAGTGAAACAAGGTCTCCTCTTATGCTTAAGCTGGGTCAAATTGGTGATATAAATTTGAATTAAGTGAACATGTAAATCAATGGTAAAATGGGATAAAATAGGCATGATCAAGTATTTATGACAAAATTTAGGTTACTAAAAACATCTATGTTATGGAGGTCTATGCTATTACTATCCTAAGAGGTAGGGTGTATCCTAATAATTTTTTTGTATGAATATTAAATCTTCCCAACATAGGAGTAGTAGTGTGTCTAGTGAGGTTATTAGAGACCAGATAGTTTTTATGAGGGACTTTATAGATGCATTAAAAAATATTTTTTTCTACATATTGTATCACTTGAGATTAAATATGCATACGCTAATAATCCTAAGAATGCTAGTATAAATTAAATTTTTACCCTTACATTCAAAAAAATTTCCTTCAAATATTTCATCTTAGATATGGATTTTAAAGTAAAATACATCTATATTTAATGGTTGAAATATTTTTCATAAATTTAATAATAAATCAAGTGATAATCTAAAGTACATGCTTCAAAATGTTTAACCCTAATTTTTATATTAAGGAATATAGTATTAAATGGGATAAAGATAATCTAGTTCACAATGATGGTATATCTCGATAGTAGGCAAATTAATTTCAAAATTTAGATAAAATATATAATGAATTTATTATGTTGATGTATACTAAAAATTAGAAGTATAAGTATGTTAAATATTATAATGATAATGAAAAATGATAGTTGGTTCTGATGCTAATATAGATTTAGTTTTAGAACAAGTATAAAATAGATTAGATATAGATTATAGATCAATCATTTGATTATGGAAATTTTACCTCTATAGCCATGAACAATTTCATCAACCTAGGATGGTTATGTTGATTATTTTGTTTAGATTAGATGTAGGTGTCCAATATATATACCTAATGAAATTGGATACAACCATGTATATGATTCTAGGTTCTATGTCGCCTTTGCTTTGGTGTATTCAAATTTAGGTCATGGATTGTCATTCCTTATCAAATATGAAAAGATTAGTTCTTCATCTTCATAGTGGATATGGGAAAAATGGGTTAGTGGGAACATAATTTTGAGCTACCCAAAATACCCATCTATAAATGAGCACTACCTATTTATCCAATACTCCAAAGATGAAATCAAACTTATGTAGTTATTTGATACATGTTGGCTTGTTTAAGTATCATACAATGTGTGATGAGAAAGTAAAAAGATTGACCTAATTTTTAACTTGGAAAATGTGTCTCATGGGATGATCCTTTAGTAGTCCAAACATATATATGTGATGTCTCTATGACTAGTATGGAAATATGAGATAATAGGGAAGCTTTTCTCACTTGAATATTTTATTGAGTACTTTTGGTAAGTTACATTGTGAGAGGTAAGAATTTACTAGGTCTTCTCTAGGTCAAGAATGAATGAAGAATAATCATGTAGTTATACCTATCCCTTTGGATAATATCTCACATTGAATCACTTAGGTCAACCATAGGAATACATTTCATTTGTAAATTGGATAACTTTAGGGCACTATACACCTACATCAAAATATGACACTTGCATCGACATAAGAATCTGATTGGGATGCACGTGTCTGAGCAAAAGGAAAATAAATATAGGTCTTGAACTCACAAGGACATGAGATAAGTATGTTTAATTTTTTTTAAGTATGATAGAAGGTTGTGAATCATTAGGATAATATTGGTTAGACTAAGAGATAATAAATAGGCACAAAGAGATAGTGTATGCGATCCTTTTAATAATGGAAAGGTATAAAATCTAAAGTCATATACATGATATGTATTTGCCAAGTGTATAAGACTGAGATGTTATATAATTAAGAAATAGTGTCAACATTTATCCCTCCCCATTGATATAGTAATAAAAATTTGAGTTTAAAGGAAAAGTAATGTGTACTTGGGTGTGTATAACACACCTTTCCTTTGTTTGAATCCCACTTGAGTACTTTATTGGTGATTGAACCATAACTAAGAGCATGTTATAGTATGTAACTAGTACATATAAAATAAAATTTAAAGTACTGAAATGATTGAAATTGATAGAGAATAAGATTTAGGAGTACACATGTATATTGATGCAACCACCTTGCCTTTTAGGAATTTAATTTGAAAATATATATCATTATGAATCATTAGAGCTATGATCAGGACAAAAATAAAATATGAAAAGTTCATATATCTAGAGATATAGAGAGATATTAGAAGACACATGCCCCCAATATTAGAGAAAATATGAGTTTCCACCTGTCAGTTGATATTAGCTCAGTTATGTAACCTAGTCATACTTATAACCTAGTGAGTGTGAGTAAACCAAGTCAACTCACATTATAAATATAGTGAGGATAGAGTATGTAATATAGTGAGGATAGATGATTTAATAAAGTCAAACATATAAACTTGGAAATATTGAGTTTTTTAGTCACCTCAACATAAAAAAGTGAACCAACTACTATAGTAGATTGGCTCGATATAGTCCATAAAATTCCAACATGGTGGGTGATGACAGTGTATAGAAATGTTTGAAATCTGAATGTTGATTTGATTTTTGTAAAATTTAGGTTCTATTTTTATAACATATGGACCTTATGTATATCCCATGTTGAAACCTATATATAACATGGTACCATTGTATATAATTTTTCCAAAAATGTATATCTGAATCATATAACTATGAAATTTAGCCAATTTTCAAATTATGTAACTATGGAGGACATGCTTATCATAACATGCGCACACTATATATGGAGAAATATGAAAATTGATATAAGTGATAATGTGGAGGAAATGTTTAAAAAACATTCCCTAACTTTAATTTGGGTATGTTGAGTAATGAATAAACATGGATAACATGTTTAAAAAACATGCTAGCACTGAATCTAAAACACCTAATAATATGGCCCCTTTTTTGAGGTGAGGGAAATTAGAAACTAGTAGTTACCTTACCTCAAAAGGCTAAGATAACCATGTAAACTATGAATGTAGCATGTAACATATAGAGAAACATGTCTAGGTAAATATATTATTTAAGCATGAAGAGTGTGATCACTTTAATTCCTAAGATGCATGATATAGATCATGGAAATTATATATATTAACATTAAAATCTCAATGAGTAATCAAGAATACAAATAAAATCACTCAAAAAAAAAAAAGACAATGCTCTAAGGAGACATCAAACAAGAAATGGACATGACTTAGTCAAATATCCACAAAATCAAGGAATGACATATTCAAAAGTAAACATACAATAAGGGATGACATATTCAAATTTCAAAGAGTAAAAAAAAGGGATGGGGGTAGAAAATAATGGAGCATATTCAAAATTTCAAAGAAGAAAAACAAGACACTCAAAAAAGTGCATAAAGGAAAAGTATAAGCAACTAGCATAAACATATCATACTAGTCCTTGATATATGTGTTAGTAAAAATCAATTAATACATAGAATATCAAGTAAATTATAAAATATATAATCATGGATAAAGGCATTTTTAAGTACATATGCTCAAACATGATAATTTAAAATTACCATATAATGATATAACCTAGATTTATCATGATCAAAGAAATGAATGCCCCCAATGTCCACATGACATGAATAGAGTGAAGGCCCAACATCTAAAAGTGAATAGATGATATATTTGTGTATGCATGCATCAAACTCAAAATATGTGTGAAACATGTGTATTTAAAAATAAATTATATTTTATATACCAATATGGAACCAACAACATATATGCTAAGGATCTAATATAATATTTAAATGTTGAAAATAGTTTTGGATTTTTTATTTTTTTTGGTATTTTTGAAATATTGGGATATTTTATAAGCTATAAAATGATCTCAAGAGAAATATGAGAATCTTCACAGAGTGGGAAATGAATAACATTTCTTGAACTAGATGTGCCATATGCATATATAGCAAAAGCAAAGAGTGTATCCTGCTCTTATGGTAAGTTTTTACTTTGTATCTTTGGTTTGAATTTATTTGTATTTGGTTTCAAATATGCTACTGATGGATTCAATTGATATGTAATAGGTCCTAAAGGTATGAATAGATTATGTGGTAATTATCAAGCAAATCAAAACATAGTTTAGTTTTAGGTGGTTTGAATATCTTTGGTTCCTTTAGTAACTATATATTATTTGATATGTTTGGATACTTCCATAATGGTATTTTTTCTATTTATTTATTATTTTGATCCTTCTCTTATTTTGAATTATCTTTTGGTAACCATACCTTATTTGGCACTTATTTTTTAAGATAAGTACTCATAATATGATTGGTTTTATTGGTTGATGTATCAGTGATATGATCACCACTACCTTTTTGAATTTATATTTTGATTTTTAATGTAAAACAACAATTTATATGATGCACATGAATTGTATGATATGCACAATAGCATTTGGATCCCCTTATATGATGTGGATGATGTAGTTTTATGACTTTATCACAAATCATTTCTCTTAGGATTTTACTTAAACTCTTAGTAGCATGTTGGTCACTTTTTGAATCACTTTTTTTAGGTGTATTCTATTTAGATTTTAATTTGGATGTAAAACCTTGTTTGGCACAACATTGGTATATGAACATGAAAAAACATGATTAAACCTAGCATGTTTTGGATATTGGGCACATTGAATCTAATTTTCTAATAATGTGATATTTGAACTAAAGTATTGATTTTTATTTTATAACTCTTCTATTAACTGTATCATAAGTATGATTTGATATTTTATGTATTCAAAAGCATAGAACCTAGGTTCTTTAGCTTAAACATGCATACATATACCATCTACCATACCCATTGAAGGAGTGATAACATGGGCCTAGTTATTGGAATGGTAACTATTACCTTCCTTAGGGTCAAGAGGAACATGATTAATACTACTACAATAGGAGTTGTAAATAGGGCTTTAAAATTGATTTTGTTTTGAAACCCTCTCATTATATTGATAAATCTACTTGTTTCTTTAGATGATACCTTAGATTAACTTATTACAATATAAAAATCTTGCTAAAATTATAAATTATAACATAAATTGAGATACACATAAATCCATATTGAACATATTGATATGAAATAAAATTTGATTTGTATCCTATTAAATCTTATTAAATTAGAAATTAGAAATTAGAAATAGAGAATCAAGAAACCCTAAATTAATATCTAGGGTTTTAGGGATTAGAGTTCAGGTTCACCAAATGTTTAACACTAGTTTTTTATTAAGGAATCTAGGGTTAAAGGGGATAGAGATAGCTTAGGGCACAAGGATGGTAAGCTATCTCTATAGGAGTCCAATTAATTTTAAAACTTAGATAAAACATATACTAAATTTATTATGTTGTGATATGCTAAAAATGAAAAGTAAAACTATGATAGATGTTACAATGATAAAGAAGACAAGATAATTAATGGTTCTAATGCTAATACATATCTAGATCTAGAATAAGAATAAATTAGAATAGATCTAGATTCAATATCAATTGACTGATTCTAGAAATTATACTTCTATAGATGTGAACACTTGCATCCACCTAGGGTAGTATGTTGACACTTATTTTTGTATCAGATGTAGGTGTCCAATATAAAATAATAATTGAAATTAAATATGACAACTTGGATGATTCTAGGTTTTGTGTTTCCTTTACTCTAGTGCATTTATATCTATGTCATGGACTATTACTCTTTGTCAAATGAGAAAAACCCTAGTTCTTCATCTTCATAGTGGATATGAGAAAAATGTGTTAGTAGACACACAGTGTCAAGCTACCCTATAGACCCCTCTATAAATAAGTATTGCCTACATATCTAATAATCTAAAGAGGGCCTCAAACTTATGTTGTTCTCCCCTACGTGTTGGCTTGTGCGTGTATCACGCAATGTGTAATAAACAAGTACACAGAATGACTTATCTTGTCGCTTGGTAAATATAGAATATAAGATGCTCTTTTAGTACTTCAGACTTATAGATGTGAGGTCCCTATGAATGTTATGGAAATAGGATAAAATAGGGAAACTTTTATCACTTGAATTCTTGATTGAATTCTTTTGATAAGTTTATTTGTGAGAGGTAAGAATTTTTTAGGTCTTTTCTAGGTGAGGAATGAATGAGGATTGATCATGTATTTATATCAATCCTTTTGGATAATATCTCACATTAAAACACTTAGGTTGACTATAGGAATATGATTAATTTATAAATTAGATGATTTTAGGGCACTAAACACTTGCATCAGAATAAGACACTTACATCAACATAGGCATTTGATTGGGATGTAAGTGTCTAAGTAAATGAAATTCAAGTACAAGTCCAAAACTTGTAGAGGCATAAGATAATCAAGTTTGTAATATTATGAGTATGATAAAACGTCTAATTCACCAGGATAACATTGATCAGACTAAGAGATTATCAATAGGCATAAAGATATATTGCATGTTAGCATTTTGGCTATGAGAAAGGTTTAGAAATTAAATATACATATATGATATGTATTTTCCAAGTTTACAATACTGAGGTGATATATACTTTAATAATAGGGTCTACACAAAACAAGTTATTCACATTGCCTCCTATACATCCTACACAAAACTATAATTAGTGTTTTTCTTATGATTGAATTCATGGAAATCATATATATAATTTTTTGTCCTTGAAGACAAAAATACAAAATATCATTGACAGTGGTGATCCTACATTAGATACATCCATTAGAGATATAATAGATATATACACACCATCTATAAATGAGTATCCTAATCAAATCATGGTTACATCTTTTAGGAAACTAGTGGATGAATTAAAGTCACATAAGGAAAAATTGGAAAAGGAAAAATTCAAAAAAAAAGATACAACACAAAAAATTGCAATGATAAAAGTTACAACATGAAATTTTGTAAAAATAAACGTATGATAAACAAGAAAGTGTATGTATGAAAGAAGAATATAAGAAATAATATTTTACTAAGAAAGAGGTTCCTAAGGAATAATTTCAAAAAAAAATGAAGTGCCTAACAAGACTAATGTCATAAGAATTATTTGTAAGGGGGAAACTACAAAGCATTCATCATTTCCAGGGACATTTATTCAAGAGATTAATAATAAGGTACATATTTAAGAATAATAATAATAATTTTTCTCCACAGACATTGACTACATTTATGATTATGATAATGAAGAAGATTGAAATAATAGTTATGAATATAGTGAATATAAAGATGATTAAATTAATGATATACATAAATAAATTTGTATTAAAAATGATGATACAGTAGGAGAATCCATAGGTGATGGACATGAAAGGTGGTTGACAAATATAAAACCTACAAAAGAGCATCCTATTGATTGGATCCTTTAATAGTTGGGGAATAATATATTATGCATAGATTATTGATGTTGGATTTATCATTTATTTCATATATTATTATATGTTTACATACATATGTGTCACGACCCAAGTTATTATGGTGAAGGCTTTACGTCAATAAGTATAATATGACTAATGTGTTAAGCCTTCTTGTGTTGTTCAAATTATTATTCAAAGATTTGTAATGGCATTGAGCATGAAATTATAAAATTCTTCAAGAAATATTAATTGCCAAGGTTTAAATTAAATTATTTAATTTAATATATATATTATGATTTTTCTATAGTCCATGAGTGGACTAGGTTTATATTTAAACAAATTATTGATATCATTGAAAATTGATTTTTATAAAGGTTAAAAGTGAAAATATGGTAAATATTGTATCTATTATCATTATTTTTTATTATTGATCAAAGGTCAATTTGGGAGAATCTTGAATAGGGTTTCGACTTGGTGGCTACTTAAAGAAGGTTTTGTGGCAATTTTTGGAAGCTTTGCATAGACATTTTTATTCTCCCAAATCCATCTATTCACATTGGGGCATGGATGCCACTAGGTAAGAGGCAAATGACCATTTTTGGAGGCCAAATACATATAGTTTTAGTAGGTAATGAACCTAAAATTTCAGTTACTTTTCAATATAGGAATTTATGGAATTGTGAAGGGCTATAGATGCTTGTCAAAAATGTTTTTTGGGGTGAAATGAATGTAATGGATTTTTAAAAAGTGACATTGGAATCCTTAGAAGTAATGTGAGCAAGATTCCAAACAAGATATCTTTACTTTCTACTTAATATTTATGCATTTCAATGGAAATAACATTATGGCAATTAAATTGGGGGTTTCCAACAAGATATGGGTTCATATATTCTTATTTATATATGCATATATAAAACCCTATTTTATATAAACTAAATATGGTTTAAAAATATTTCTTAACAAGATTTAATGGCTGATCTCCAACTGTTTGACAAAATAACTCAGTGTAGTTAGTGTTTAATTTGATATTATTTGAATTAAAATTTTAACCTAAAATAAAGGTGTTTGCTACTCTTAAATGATAAAGAGACAACAAGAATTATTTTTGGGTTTTATTATTCTCTATTTAACCTTAGAAACACATATTGGAAGTATTTTTTAATTGAGTATTTAGGAATAAAATCAAATTCTAATCTCACTATATTTTTCTAAAAAAAAGGTAAATATGCTGCATGGTGGAGAAGCCAAGGCAAGCCAAGCCAAGGCAAGCTAGGGGATTGAAGCTTATTTCTCTAGGTAAGGTCTTATCCATTTTGTTATATATATAACAAAATGGATAAGACGTTACCTAGAGAAATTATATATTGGTTTTGTTTTCAGCCATATCAAGTAAGATAATAAATAATCAGTTTAAGGCACATGCCTTTATACTCATGCTTTGGTATGTGTATATATATCTATAAGACCTTGCCTAGAGAAATTATATATTGGTTTTGTTTTCAGCCATATCAAGTAAGATAATAAATAATTAGTTTAAGGCACATGCCTTTATACTCATGCTTTGGTATGTGTATACGAACCCGTGCCATAAACATGGTGAAATTCCTACATACTAATGAGTTAAAAAGTTTATTATTGATTTGACAATTATTTGTTAAATTGTTTGGAAGAGGATATGTGTAAATTGTTTGACAAAAGTCCAAAATAGTGGATGGCTGGAAATTGTTTGATAAATTTCTTGGAAAAGGATGTATGTGAATTTTTTGACAAAATTCCACAATAGTGGATGGCTAGAAATTATTTGTTAAATTGTTTAGAAGAGGATGTGTGTGAATTGTTTGACAAAATTCCACAATAGTGGATGGCTATAAATTATTTGATAAATTTATTGGAAGATGATATATGTGAATTGTTTGAAAAAATTCCACAATAGTAGATGGCTAAAAATTATTTGTTAAATTGTTTGGAAGAGGGTGTATGTGAAATGTTTAACAAAATTACACAATAGTGAATGGATGGAAATTGTTTGATAAATTTATTGGAAGAGGATGTATGTGAATTGTTTGACAAAATTCCATAATAGTGGATGGATAGAAATTGTTTGTTAAATTATTTGGAAGAGGATGTGTGTGAATTGTTTGACAAAATTACACAATAGTGGATGGATGAATTTTTTTTGATTAAATCACTTAATAGAGGATGGTATGAAATGTTTGACAAAATTACACAATAGTGGATGGACTTTAATTTCTAAATTTCATGGAAGAGGATGTATGTTAATTGTCTAACAAAATTCTTAAATGGAGTGGTTGGATTCAAACACAAATGTATTAGTTGTGAAAACTCCTCTTGTGTGGCTAATTTTTATATGCACTAAATATATGCATGTATTTTTATGGCCTATGCATACATTCATATGGTTGGAATATTATTAGATGTATTATATGGCCATGTGTGTAAGAAAAATTGTAGCTTGTGCATTGGAAGGTTTGTGGTTATATGCTTATTTATTATTCATTATGATCAAGTTATTGAATGACCTACGCATGCATTATAATGGTTAGGTTAATGCAATATTTGTGTAGTTGGAAACATGTATTGGAATGGATGATTTATATTATATAAAAGCCTGTATGGCTGGTCATTCATATTTAATTCTTGTGCATATGTTTGTTTGACTTTAAAAAATATTGGTATGGCTGGACCACTCTTATAAGGTTATGCATATATTATTTTACTTGCGCATGCATTACCATAACCCATATCATATATTAAAATAATAGATTAAATATATATTTTAATGGCATATGCATATTCATGTGTGGGTTGTTTATTATATGCCTTTAATGGCTATCTGTTTCACTCTTGTATGGTTGAGAAAACACCCTTAGCATGGATGATTTCATGCATTGTATGGTTAGACACAAACATAAATTTAATGGTTATGAAAACATTCTTTATGTGGATGAGTGTGCATACATTTTAAAAGGCTAAGTTATAGCCTTCGTATGACTATGAATACATTTGGAAAATTAATCTAAGCATTAGTTTATTTATTTGAATGATTGATTCTATATTCATTGAATAACTATGTATATGCACCTAAATGGCTGATTTTATATGCACTTGAATGGATGAGTGTATGCATTCAAATTACTAAGTTATCATATGCATTAACATGGATAATCATACATTCTAAATGAATGAAATTATGAACCTTAGATGGTTGATTATACCTTGTATGGCTGTACATGTATTATTTTCATGATTGTGTGTAATAGTTGCTTTTATGTATTTGGAACAACTGAATGTATAAAGATGCATTCACGTTGTTAATTATAGCTATGAGTAAACGGATGCCTAATCAAGGACTATATTATTTTATTATCAATGACTCTTAACCAAGATAATATATATGAATGGTTACCATATATGATAACCCTGCTCAACATAATTATGACCCTTTCTATTAACATTCTTAGTGAAAGTTTAGTGGAAAATAAATTAATAATGGAGAAAAAAGTATAATACCTAGTTCCTCAACTTTGTTTGAAAAGTATGTCTAGATTGATTTTTTCTTAATTATTATCTATTGGGCACTCATTAGAGTGGAAAATTTTAGAATAATTCTAATATTTACTTCTTACATCTAAAATATGTGTTATGGGTTGTATTTTGTTTGTCTTGTTAAAAGAAATTCACTCATTTAGAGTGTATTTGTATAAGAGGTTAATTTAAATTGTAAAGGTATCATTTCCCTATTATAAAGAAGGAATTTATATATATATGTAAAATTATATGTATTTCAAATTAATTTGGAAGTGAGAATATATAAGAATCACTTATTTGTCATAATTTATGATGATTGCCCATATATTGTGGTATTATTGTTGTAAAAGTCATGATGTCCTTTTTGTGATAAATTACATACTATGCATGTGTGATTTAAGGAATGGTTTCCTATTATTAAAATTGGTGGCTTTATCAAGTTGTATCACTCTCCCATTTTCTAGAAGAAACATATTCTCTTCAATCTCTTTTATAGGTTACCTTATCTCAATAATAAAAGGTTATCTATTAATCTTAAGTGCACTAATAAGTAAAAGATGAATAAATTTAATTTGAGAGAGAGTTATTTCAGCCTTATAGAGATTAAAAGGTAATATCAAACTTTTTACTTTGATTATTGCTTCACCACTCTAATGAAGGTAACAATTCTAAGAACCCTTGCATAGGGATCAAATACACTTTTGGGAGACTTTGTGTGCTTAATATGTTTAATAAGCTTATATATTGATTTATGATCTATGATATCAAAGTTGCCATTCAAGGACACTATTGGAATCTATGTAATGCAAGATCAAACTGGGAAAGAACCCTTATTTTGAAAAAAAAGAACTAATTTAGGTTCATTTCACTTGGTATCAAAGCCTGTGCTCTAAATTTTTTTAAGAAAGAGGTTGCTTAACCATAAAAAAAGAGCTTAGTGCACTTTGTATCCAAACTATGTTTATTTGTAGTACACTTGTTGTGTATCTATGATTATAATGGGAAATAGGCATTATTTCATCTTAGAAACTTATGGGCTCTTAAATATTCTCTGACCATAATATGTTGATCTCCATAGCCTTGGTTAAAGTCAACTTTTTTCAATTTTGAGTTACATTGATGTAGGTCTCACTTGACTACCAACTGACCTATATAGGTGGGTCAATAGGAGTCAATCTGATAAAATACCACTATTGGAATTGAGAATAATTATTTGATAATTGTTGGTGATTTTCTGAGGACATTATATCCTTGAAGGGTTAGGAGATGAATTATGATTGGGAGGCTAGCTGAGGAGAGAGTGTACCTGATTTACTTGAGTAAATCATATGGTTTTAGAATCTTCATTGGTTAGGGACTGGTTTGAGAATTTTGGGTTTAGACTTGAATGGGTTTTTATTACCATTACCATTAAATTGTATATGCTTTAAGAAAACTTAATAAAAGTGTTGGAAGAAAAGGACCTTGAAATGAATTTTTGATTTTCAGGACCACTTGGTGAGTTGTATGAATATTGACTCATTTTTTGATGGTTTATTAATTTTGGAATTACTCTCTTAAGTCCTATATTGGACTAAGTTACAACTAGAGTTATTTCATAGCTCTTATGTAATTTATGTGGTTGCCTTTACTCTCTTATTAAGTGAAGTCTTGAATGGAATTAGTAGGCCTTATTGGACCTAATTGGAAACTTGGTGAAGTTGGACTATTATGATTCTTGGCATGTTAACTATAGTTGCCTTAAACTAATAATTTTTTTTTGAATTGGGTTATCTTAAATTGATACCCTTGTTGCTGAATATAATCCTTGTAGATAAGAAAGGAATAAAATATGAATTAAGGATCAATAGGTTAAGGAGATTGGAATGGTATCCAAATTCATTTTTGGGACTTGTGTGGCACAAGTATAAGTTGAGAAAGTACTTTGTTTTGTGATTAATTCTTGTGAAGCACTATTTTGTTCAAGGTATTGAATTTATAATCAAGATTGAAAAGGTTTTGTTGATTGATGTTGATATTTTATTGATATCATAAATGATGGGTTCCTTTAACCATCCTAAAAATTAAAAAAATGTTGGGGCTTGGTGTGCCCAACATTATTAATGACTGTTTTAGATTAAGGTAAAAATAGGTTTTGAAGGGACCCCAAAACCCAACACAAGGAGAAAGATAAACCTTAAAGCACAACCAAGTTAACAAAAGAACCTGATTACAGAATAGTACCTATACCAAGTTTTATAGGGACCTGTTACCAACAAATATGACCATGAAAAATAGCTATCAAAACACTGATCTAAAAGTTAACCAACTGGAACAGCAAGCTGAATGACCTTCCAGACCAGTAACCAGTAAACCAAAAAAGTGACCAGTTTACAACCCCCAAAAAACTAGTCAACAAAAGGGAACTTTGGATGAATATTTTAAGTTGAGATTTTTCTTTTTGCATGACCAAAGATTCATATCTAGAGGAGGGACCAAAGGCTTAGACTTCTTTCTCCTTACTGCTGTCCAACCATCCTCTACCTTAGCTACCTCAGCAACCCATGCCTCAGAGGACAATGATCTTTGGACTCCAATGGGCATAACATCCTTGTGAGAGTCAAACACAGTCTGGCTCTTAGAAAGATCCTCCAAAATAGGGGAAGAGACCACCACCTCCTCCTCTGGCTCAGCTTTATCACTAACCACAGCCTCCATAGGGGCTTCATTAGAATGATTCTCCAATGATTCCTCTTCATCTTCTGATTCAAATTGTGAACTTTCCTCATTCTCAGTCTTAAAATCTGTTGTTGCTTCCAGAGGTTGTTTGTCAATGCTATGTTCAAAGAAAACCTTAGGCCACCAAGAAGGTAAACGTCTAGGATTGGATTTCCTAGCAACACAATGAGCAGCAATATGTCCCATCTAGTGACACTTCCTGCACCGAAAAGGGATCCCCTCATAATCCAAGATTTGTGTCCAGGTACCCCTTGGGGAATCAATGCATATCACCTAAAGCAGGCCCTTAGAAACATCCAGATCAACTAGAAATCATGCACAAGTCAAGTGGGGATGAGCCATATTATCTTCTTCATATAAAAAATCCCCTATAGCATTTCCAATGGTTTTAAAAACCACCTCTTGTCATAAGTGTATCGAAAGATAAGGGAGCCGCACCCATATAGGGAGCTTGTTAAAGGATTCTGAGAGAGGATTAAAATCCTTATGCCAAGGTTTGGCCATAAGAGGAAATTTGCCCTACCAAGAAAAATTATTGTGACACAATATAGACTTTCTATCTTCAGGGCTTTGAAATATTACTATAAAAAAACCCCTGGCACAAGGCTGGATTTGACCGTCTTTAATTTGCAACCAGTTCTTGGCAATACATTATTAATGACTGTTATGGGTAGAATTTGGTTTTAATAATATTCTATTCTAATGAATTGAATACTTTGGTGTGATATACACACAAATGCATGAATTATTGAGCTGATATAGTACTCTTATGATGAGTGGCATTCATTTGAGTAAGACAAATCAATATGTATAAGATGCTCATAGTTGGGCAAGGCTGCTCCAAGGTAAATATACCCTTGGAAGGTGGTGTAATTAAAGACTAAATGTATAAAATTGTTAATAAAGCCTTATGAGGTAATGCTAGAATTTCCAAAAATGATTATAAAATAATATACTACTATTATTTCTCATAAGGCTATGGCAAGTAGGTGTATGTTTTACTTGACTCTATGTGTATGTTTTACTATTATTTCTCTTGGATTTCAAAAGAATAATTAATTATTGATTTTATGTAGCTATTTTTTAAAAAACTATGGCAAGTAGGTGTATGTTTTATTTTGATATATAATATGTATCAAAAATATAAAATGGTATGTTCCAAATCTATGCCCAATGCATAAAATTTTATCACAAATTTATAAATGAATCATGTAAACTAGTAAACTATATCAGAGTCTACTCATTCTATCAATTATATGTATGTGGAGTCATGTATTATATAACATTCCCCCACTAATATCCCCCACCCTTGTGAGTTGAGGTTATTTTAAAAGTGATAATCACCTTATCTAAAAATGATTAGACAAATATGTTATATCTATATGAATCATGTAGTAAAGAGACATTTATTAGTGTTATTTCAAAGTAGATATATCAATGAATCTCATAGTATGCATAAATAACAAGCCACAATATGCATGATAATAATCATGTAAATGTCTAAAACTTAACAAGATAAAAAAAAAACCACAAATGAGAGATTAATCAAATATCACATGAAGATGGGTCAAAGGAGAACATAAATAAGGGGAATGTTTAAATGACACACACTCAAGTGGAAGAAATGTAAAAATTTACAAACACCAAATAAAGAGGAAACACTCAGGGTGTTGAGGCCAAAAAGAAAAAGAACATGTTCAAATGTTTCACAAGTGTTGGGTGAATATTTTGTCACCAGCTAACTAATGGGAAAAATAGGTGTTTCAACCAAAACATAAGGAGATTTATCAGCCAAATGTGTAGGTTAACCACATCAAAATGGGACAAATCTCTCCTCTCATCAAGGGGAGGTTTCCTATAACTATGATATGCTATATATATATATTATAAATAAGCTGAAAATAATAGTTAGGGGTAGGATAACACCATCCATCTCTCTTTTTTTAGAGATGATGTTTACAAATCAAAGGAGAAATCTTGGTGAAATTATAGAAGGCACTTCTCTTCTTTCATAAGTGCTATTAAGGAAACAACAAGAATCTTTCTGGCAATGACAAGTAAATGTAACAGGGTGCAATAACCAACAGAATGAGGTGTAGCACAAAGTCTCCACCTCAACTACCAAAGAGTGAAATATATGAAGGAAAATGAGGTAACAAATTCATCCCAAGATCTTTTACATAGAAATAGAAAAACAAACACGCTAAAGACAATTGTGGTAGCACAAAGTCTCTCCACAGTCAGCTTCAAGACACCTTCTTGATTACTTCCACTAGTTCTGCTTGTTAATTTAAATGGACAAGAATGCTTCTAGGAAATAGACATAAGAAAAATTTCCTAAATAACACAAGCTATTCTAGCACAAATTATGAAAGGTCACTTGTTTTTTCATTCAAATAAAGAAATACGATTAACAATATGAGCTCAAAGTCTCAGGAAATGCCTTTCAATTTGGGCAAAGTTTTGCTTCTATAACAGAGAGATCTCCTTTGCATAAAATAAGAGATTATAATATATAACACTCCCAAAAAGACTTGGGTGCTTTGTTTCATGGAATGGCCTATGCTACATTCAATGCCTTGAATGCATTTTTAGTTCTGTCAAGGGGCCATGCTGGAATAGGGCATCAGCCTTAACTATGGTGTGTCAATTCATCTCAATTGTTGACTCCAAAGTATGAGCTACCTGGTCCTCTTCCTGATATTTGCACAGCTATCCACTTCACCTTTATTCAATCTATAAAAATAGGCTATGCTATTAAGTGCTCACACTCTCTGATGTCCACCTGGTGGACTATTTCACCTACTAGAAATAACTCCTGTGTAGATATTTTTGGTCTTTCTACATTGTTCCCTCTTTCCTCACCACATCTTGTCCTTCCTTGGTGATCTAAGCACTTAGGCTATCTTCTAGCTTTTTGCTAGCTCCTTCAGCTTCTTCTATGGCTAGTTAATAAGTTTATTTTTAGGTCTACACCATATTTGAAAAATAATAGATATTTTATTACCTTGAAGTTGACATTCACAGGGACGTCACTGGTCACTAGCCACTTGAACCACTTTAAACCTTGAACCTTTGAACCTTTTGGTTCAAGGTTCAATGGTTCAATGGTTCATTCTTTCTTTTTTGAAGTCTTCTTTCATTTAAGTCCTTTAAAGCTGTTTGAACTTTTCAAAGCAGTTGAACTTTGAACTTGTCGAAGTCTTCAAACTCATTAAAGCACTTAACTCTTTTTAAACCTTTGAACTCGTTGAACATTTGAACCTTGCTAAAGTGGGGTTCAATTGTTCAATGGATCAATGGTTCATTCCATTTGTTTGAATCCTACCGATGGACCTTTTGGTTGAACCTTGACATTGAACCAACCTTAAAATTGCCTAATTATTTGGATGTTGTTCCTTTATGAGAGCCCACCTATTGAAGTTGTTGAATCCATTGAACCTGTGAGTCCCTTGACTAAAAATTCTTGAATAATTGAAGAACTTGGATGCTCAAGACATTTTTGAAAAAGGAAAGGGATCATTTTGGCCTTTAGGACCAAAATAGTTGATATGTTGTCCCCAAAAACAAGTGACAGATTTTGGGAATAACAATTGGCTCCAGTTGGGGAACTTCCATCAATTGCAAAAATAATTGGAGGGAGTAGAATCTATAATCTCAGTGCCTTCATGTATGCCATCGGGCTACAAATTCATGCTAGCCAAAAATAAAGGCATTAAAAATAAATGAAAATGAACAACACAAAACAAGCTAAAGACTATACAAAAATTATACATATGTACAAGTTAATCTTATCTGATACTTCAAGAATTGAAGTGATTTAGATGCTACCCACTTTGAGATAGTGAAAATGGCATTCTATCTTGATATATTAGCAAGAAACCATTTTCTCCTTAGAAGTGATGATTGGTGAATGGACCTCTCCACCAGGAATCAAATTTTTTGTGCATTCTTTTTGGTTCTCTCCTCTTGCCCCACAACAAGACTTGATGTATAGTCTAAAAATCATGAATCCTTATTCTCTTGCAGAAGAGTTTCTTTACCTAATTTTGATGTGTACTAGTATGGTCCATTACCATAATTCATTATTCTTCTGGTTCAGTCTAGCACATGATTTGACTATCAGCATCAAACACCTACCAATGATTGGCATTATCAGGCACACTTGGTCAAAAGACTAGCTCAATAGTGTACTTCTACTCTTCAAAGTCTTTATGAGGAACTAAGAGGGTCATAGAGACTACCAATGAATCCACATGACTATGAAGCTCTCTAGGCACTACAAATATATTGAAAGCATCAAAACTTTTAATACAGTCCCATACTAGATTATAGTAATGGCACAATATTTTGTTCTTGGTTTGACACAGGTTCCTCACCTGACAAACCATCAGTTTAGCATCTCCTTTAGCATGAAGGAGTTTAACACCTCTATCTTGAGTTTCCTTTAACTCGAGTAATAGAGATTCATACTCAGCAGTGTTGTTGGTGTTGCTAAACTTTAACTTGTATGAAGAAGCTAAAATATCTCCTTAAGGATATATTAGAACAATCTCAGATTCAACACTAGTAGAAGAGTAGCTGCCATCAAATTCTAGAATCTATATGCCACTAAAAACTACTCCTTTCTCAAATTTTCCTTCATTTAGAGGGGAGGGTCCTTATGCACCTACACTGTGCTTTATTAATTCTTCTATTGTCTCATCTAAATCAATTCCTAGATCACCACCTATAAGAATTTCATCTACTAAAACATGAACAGCCTCTATGGTTAAGAAAAAGTTACCCATTCATGAAGATTCAAATAGAATTTGAGCTTCAGGGGCTGATGTTTGTGTGACAATATATTTTGCCTCCTTCTCAAGAAGCAACTTTTGCATGATGCCTTTGATAGGGATCCTCACCTTAGATAGGTCCATGCTCAATTCTCCACCAACATCCTTATAGAAATTTCACCCAAGAAGAATGCCGTAGGAGGCTGTGATGTTGGCCACCAAGACTATCATCTTAATTCTTTTTCTTGAAAAGGCACAAATACAAATTGGGCATCTTTGATTTGTCCTAGAAGTGGCATTTATTTTTTTTCCATGGATAAACATCTCCCAAATGTCTTATTCCATGTGAGACTAAAAGATTTTGCCACTTTGGCAGGCACAATGTTGTCAAATGCACCTGAGTCTATGATGTAATTATTTAGTTGGTGACCATTTATCAATAGGCAGACATAAAATGGTTCTGTCTTCCTAGGATTAGTAGGAGGAGTAATGACAAGGTTATTTTGGGTGGATGTGGGAGTCACCTTTGAAATAGATGGTCCTACAGGGATGGTTTTATTCTTTACATAATGAACTAACTTATCCAACTACTCAGGGTTGGATTATAGGAATTCAAATTCAGACATTTGAATTTTGGTTTTCTTGACATGGTCAATTATGTCAAATGTCTAAAATGAATTAGGAATAGGGGAAGGAAATTCATCCTTCTAGTTTTTTGGGAGTGTAGGACTGATCTATGAATTTGAAGTAGAAGGTGAAAGAACATTTGGGGTACTTACTTTTTTAGTGATTACCAGGTCTTTTGATTGAAAAGGCAGAGTAGTCCCCCATTTAGTAATTGAAATTACTGGTTGAGATCACTCCCCTAATTTTCCCTTATCAGCTTGCTGGGCTGACTAGTTTTGGGACCAAGTAAATACAACATATGATCCATCAAATGCTTCACCTTTATTTTTGAGTTCATCCTGGTAATTTAGGAAACCAATGTTGGAGTCACTAGCTGATTCTTCTTGGTCTACTGCAAAGAGATCATCATCATCTTTTGGGTTCAACTCAGGCTAGAAGGAAAAATTAGATTCTATTTTGAGATATCCAACTACTGAGTTGGCTAGAGCAGCTTCAATAGCAAGTTTCCCCTAAGGGGGAGGAAGATGATTTGATTACGCTTGATTCTTGGTAGGATTGCCTTGGTATGACTAGTTGGGAAACGTCCTCCTTGGTATATCTTAGTATGAAGGAGGGGCAGACATCCCTTGTGCCATTTTCTTTTTGAAATCTAGCAACTCATTTTCCAACTTTTTCACCATTAGATTAGTGGTGCATGTAGATGGATATTCAGAGGATGAAGAAGATTTACCTCTATTAGGATCTCTCCTTATCTTCCCTGCCAATATGAGATCATCTTCCACTTTAGTGGCCAAACCTTGAGCTGTAGCAAGGTCTATGTGGCCATCATGTCTCAACAAGAAACTCATTTTAGGAAG
This sequence comes from Torreya grandis, assembly GCA_037957365.1. Classification (NCBI taxonomy): domain Eukaryota; kingdom Viridiplantae; phylum Streptophyta; class Pinopsida; order Cupressales; family Taxaceae; genus Torreya; species Torreya grandis. The sequence continues at coordinate 4,943,282 of JARHVA010000578.1, read as the reverse complement.
CTGAGAGTTGATGAAGAAACATTTGAGATTCTCAGTTGTCAACTGAGCAATTGTAAGAATTCTATTCCTCAGCTTGTCAAACTTGGCTATGAAATATCTCATAGGTTCATGAGGCTCCTTCTTCATTTGTGTGAGTTGATCTAATAGGGAATGCACATATTTTGTAGGCTTAAACCTAGCTTTGAATTTGGCTTTGAGGGTGTTCTAATCAGTCATAGACTAAGCTTGCAGATGGTAGAACCAGTCTGCAGTAGCACTTTGTAATGTCTCTATGAACAACCTGACTGCTACGTCTTCATACTCCACACCTATCATGCTACAAGCTATGTTGAAGGCTAAAATATGTTCATCAAGATGAACTCTCCCATCACCAAAGAATTTGGGGAAATTCTTCCTTGAACTACATGGTAGCTCATGTAAATTTGGAGTTAAATTGAGTGGGCCAAAATAGTTACCCTAGGGGCCTTGACCTGCCATTGTATGAATATGGAAAGGGGGGATAACAAATCTTGGTGGGGTATGTATGGGAAAAGCTCTACTAGTAGAGGAAAAAGAAGCTCTACCTTGTATTGGTGACCTGGTGTTGGTAGGAGGAAGACTCCTAGTTCGTTGAAGGTGAGGTTGTGGAGGAAATAAATCAAAATTGCTCTGCTACACCAACTCAAAAATAGGGTCAACAACACCTTAAGCTTTCTATCTTCTTGTATAGCATGGAGCTACCAGATTGTAGAATAAAAATGGAAAAGAACTACCCCTGCTTTAGTTTTGAGCTTGAGGTTCCAAACTGCTCATTCTTTCCAGTTGGCATGGAGCTGCCAGAGAATTGACTTTTGAAATGAAAAGCTCAATCTCTAGCATCTCTAGTTTCACATCTCAAAGTATATAACGGAAATGGATAAGGCTATAATGATAATGGATAAGAAACAAGTGATGCTTCAATTTGAAGCTTGAGGCTTTAAATTGCACAAAATTGTTGTGTCCCCAGCAGAGTCACCAAAAATTGTTAGTGCGAAGGTGGAGGAAAATGGTAATGGAAAAGGACTTGGAACAACAAAGAAAATGGATAAGAAAAAGAACTAAAACTACTCATTCTTCCCCAACAGAGTCACCAAAAACTGTTGGGTGAATATTTTGTCACCAGCTAATTGATGGGCAAAATAAGTGTTTCCACCACAGCATAGGGAGATTTATTAGCCAAATGTGCAGGTCAACCACATCAAAAGGGGACAAATCTCTCCTCTAATCAAGGGGAGGTTACTTATAAATATGAGGTGCTATATATATTAATATACTATAAATAAGCTAAAAATAACACTCAGGGGTAGGATAACACCATCCATCTCTCTTTTTTTAGAGATGATGTTCATAAATAAAAGGAGAAATCCTAGTGAAATGATAGAAGGCACTTCTCTTCTTTTATAAGTGTTGTTCAACAAATAATAGGAATCTTTTTGATAGTGACAAGTAAATGTAACAGGGCACAATAACTAGCATAATGAGGTGTAGCACAAAGTCTCCACCTCAACTACCAAAGAGTGAAATATATGAAGGATAATGGGGGCATACAGTCATCCCAAGATCCTTTACACAGAAATAGAAAAACAAACACGCTAAAGACAATTGTGGTAGCACAAAGTCTCTCCACAGTCAGCTTTAGGACACCTTCCTGATTACCTCCACTAGTTCTTCTTGTTAAATTAAATGGACAAGAATGTTTCTAGGAAATAGACATAAGAACAATTTCCTAAATAACACAAGCTATTCTAGCACAAAGTCTAAAAATTCACTTGTTTTCTCATTCAAATAAAAAAATATGATTAACAATTTGAGCTCAAAGTCTCAGGAAATGCCCTTCAATTTGGGTAGAGTTTTGCTTCTATAATAGAGAGATCTCCTTTGCATAAAATAAGAGATTATAATATACAACACTCCCAAAAAGACTTGGGTGCTTTGTTTCATGGAATGGCCTATACTGCATTCAATTCCTTGAATGCATTTTAATTTCTGTCAAGGGGCCATGTTGGAATAGGGCATCAACCTTAACTATGGCATGTCAATTCATCTCAAATGTCCCCTCCAAAATATGGGCCACTTGGTCCTCTTCCTGATATTTGTATAGTTATCCACTTTGCCTTTACTTGATCTAGAAAAATAAGCCACGCTATTGAGTGCTCACACTCTCTGATGTCCACCTGGTAGACTATTTCACCTATTAGAAATAACTCCTACGTAGATATTTTTGGTCTTTCTACATCATTCCCTCTTTCCTCACCACATCTTGTCCTTCCTTGGTGATTTGAGCTCTCAGGCTATCTTATATCTTTTTGCTAGCTCCTTTATCTTCTTCTTTGGCTAGTTGATGAGTTTGTTTTTAGGTCTACACCATATTTTAAAAACAACATATATTTTATTACCCTGAATTTGACATCTGTAGGGACATCACTAGTCGCTAGTCGCTTGAACCACTTTGAACCTTGAACCTTTGAACCTTTTGGTTCAAGGTTCAACAGTTTAATGGTTCATTTTTTCTTCTTCAAAGTCTTCTTTCATTTAAGTCCTTTAAAGCTGTTTGAACTTTTCAAAGTGGTTGAACTTTGAACTTGCCGAAGTCTTCAAACTCGTTGAAGCACTTAACTCTTTTTGAACCTTTGAACTCATTGAACCTTTGAACCTTGCTGAAGTAGGGTTCAATGGTTCAATGGTTCAATAGTTCATTCTATTTGTTTGAAGCCTGATGATGGACCTTTTGGTTAAACCTCGATGTTGAACCAACCTTGAAATTGCCTAAGTGTTTGGAAGTTATTCCTTTATGAGAGCCTGCCTTTTGAAGTTGTTGAACCTATTGAACCTGCGAGTCCCTTGACTAAAAATGCTTGAATAATTGAAGAACTTGGATGTTTAGGACATTTTTGAAAAAGGAAAGGGAGAATTTTGGCATGCAAGACCAAAATAATTGATATGTTGTCCCCAAAAACAAGTGACAGATTTTGGGAACAATAAAAAGAAAGATAAATAATCAAATAATAAGTACACTCAAGTAATATAATGTAAATAGATGAAGTAATGAAATATAAACATGCCATACTAGTCCCTATAGACATGTGTTAGAAAAATGTCATGCTAAATATCATATCAAATACATTGTGTAAGATAGAAACATGACTATAGAAATGTGTAACATATATAGTCATAACGTATATAACCTTTGTTAATTGTGATCATATAAAAGTAATAATCCCCCAACATAGTGTATCACGCTAGAAGAGGAAATGTCTAACATTTGCATGCTTGAGATATCATGGATCTAATGTATGCTTATATCACACTCAAGTACCCATGAAACATATTTGTGTATAGAAATTATATTCTATGTACTAACATAAAGTGAAAAACATATGCAAAATATAGTAAACATGTGAAATGCTAAATTTTTTTGGTATTTTTTAATTATTTGAATGTTTTGCATTTTTGGAATATTTGATTTTTTTTAGATTTTTTAAATTTTTTTGGAATGTTTAGAAAGAGATTGATGCTAATGATCCCATATAAGGGATTATCAATACTCTTAATATGTTATAATAAATAATTCATGCTACCAAAGATCATGTATTTGTGTCAAATATGAATGTGTATAATTTATGATGTTTTGTGAATATTTCAAAGGACTATATGGTGATGAAGCAATAATAAAAAGTGTAGGGATTTTTGGAACACATTTATTTGGGTTTTACTAATTCCTTGGTGTAATATTGGTTATTGTTACCCATTTTGAAACATGGTGTTTTGATGTAGGTAAATGGCTAGGTCATGGAGGTGTTAATGAGGATATCAAATATTCCACTATAGTTTGATAATGCAAAAGAATCTCAAGTATGAGGTGCCTAGGAAAGTGGATTTACTATTGATTACACTTTTTCACATCATTAAACTTAGCAGGATATATAATCAAATGTCATGGAACAAACTTTACTTGTTTTAAAGGATGCTCATATAGAATCCCCAAAACTATAATTACTCTATTAAAATGAATATAATTAAGAAAAACATGCACTATGAAAGCTAATACATAGATTTTATGTATCCAAGGATGTCCCAATAACATATAAAATACTATTATATGTGGTATAATTGAAAAGGTAGTGTTCATATGTGTTGTACCAAGCTACAGAGTTAAATCAATCTCACCAAATTATTTTTATAACTTCCCATTGAATGATTTTATATTTTTAGTTGATGGGAATAAGTCATAATGTGTGTATCTAAAATGTTTGAGAAATGTCATTGTACATACATTCTCATTATCACCATTTTCAATCATTATACTATATATAGATTGACAATCAATATATGCCCTGATAAATAAGGAATAGAGATCTAAATCATCATCTATAATCTCATTGTCATAAAATTAAATAGGTCTTAAAACATAAGAGGTATATGATATATAAATGTAAAAATAATCCCATCTAATGGGTTTCAATAATGTGATGGAGGAGGAAATGCATAATATGCCATTTTCACTTCCAAAGTAGTCTTAGAATAATATTTCAACAGATTATTGAATATATCTTGGTTTGATGATCATTTTATTATGATATTGAATCTATAAGAGAATCCTTAAAGGTAAGTTTATCACTATCATTAAGGTCCTATATCATGTGCTTTATATTATTACATATATTCATATAATGTTCCACACATTGGTGGTAGTCAAAATAGGTATTATCATCATATTATTTTGGCAAAGGTTGAATCATATCAACCATGATATATCAGAGGAGGGAGAGATATGACATGACACTCTAAAATATTTGGAAGTAAAGAAGCTGGAAACTTAGGAAATAACTTAAATGATCTCTTAGGTATATTAGATAATATGAGACTATGAGGTTATTGTGACACTATATTAACCATGGTATTTGTGTAATTTTTAGCCTCATTAGGTTTTACCTTTTAACCTGGTTTGATATGAAACTTGTTAGTGTATGTAGTTGGTGTGTTAGCTACATAATCTTATTTAATGTAGTGAGTTTCATTTCTCTATCTCAAAAAATATGTCATAAATCATCAAAGGATTTTAATTTATTAAAAAAAATAGACTCATGTAATGGAGAAATAAAACTTTGTTTGAATATGTCTGAAAGTTTTTAATCCACCATTTGATTTTTCATTTTGTCTAACATTGCATTATATCTCAAGACATATTCATTAATTGGTTCATTAGTTCCTTGTTTGATCTTGGAAATTCATTCATATGACATCTTTTTAGTAATGCTAATTGAAAAATGTATTAAAATTTGTTCAGCTAGGGATTTGAATGTTTTAACTAATAGTATTGGTAGACCATTTAACCATATAAAATAAGTACTTTAAGCTTATTGGAAATAGTTTGGTCAAAATTTTGTGATTATAATTGTAATCAAGGGATACCACATTAAAGGATTGAATATATTTCTCAAGATCACCCTTGCATCATAAAGTGTGAACTTGGGTGAAATAAAACTAGTTTGAAAATGGCACAAGTATATCTTTGGTGAAATAATGTTATTTGATACCTATTGTTAACTAATAACACAAGGTAATATGATAGATTTTTTTTATCAATGTTGGTAACCTTAGCTTATAAAATTTAATTAATTTTTACAAGATATTTTATATTTTGATCACTAAGGTTTGAATTTTGAGAAGTCACCAAAGGGCATGCAAACATTTGTGTTGATATAGGCACATAAACCATTAGTTAGGTTGAATTAATAATCATTCCCATGGAATATGCAATAATAGTTATATTTATTTCAAGGAACAATGGTTTAAAGACATAGCCTACACCCCCACTAGATATAGTATATAATTTTGTGCTCAATGGGTGATAAATAGGAATATGGGGATGTCCAATAGCTATAATATAATGATCAATAGATGCATATGGTTGATAATTAATGATTTTAGTTATTTTACTATCTAATATACTATGGAGGATTTTGTGGAGATCTTCAAGAATTGCACAAATTTGCTCCTAAAATAATGCAATAACTTTAACTTGTTCATGATCCACTTGATCATTTTCATTATATTCATGTGTTTCATTATCCTCATGATTATATATATATTATAGAAGATTTTTTTCATTATGTGTCTCATTATCATGATTTTCATGATCATTATTAGGAGAATTTGACATGGTATTAGATTGATAAATTTTAGATGGATTAATGGGTAACTAAATATATTAATAGGAACACCATCTAATCTAGGGATATGCCTAATTTACATGCATACAGTATAACAAATGTGAATAAAATTAACAAGTAAATACCTTAGGAGGTTGAAAACCATAGAACAAAATAAGATGTACATGGAAGACACATATGTTAGGTTCACCAAAATTTGAAACCTTTTTAGAGATAAGACTTAGGAGGAGTAACTTATTCAAGAGTGAGATAACTTATTCATAAAATATATCAATTTATGATATTCAATTTCAGTGTTGAACTATGAAAATACTAAATATAGAAAATATAATGCTAAGTAGTATTTGATTTCAAAATCAAAAATAAGAAACAATACTTAATTTATGTATTGATAAAAAGATAGATATGAGATATATAAGTGTGAAAACGTGTTGTTTGATGTATAACAAATACTTTTCATATTATATAAATATTATTTTTGGCTACCTAGACACCTATGTTTCCATGTGGACACTTTTGTTGATGATACAATATGAATCTCAATGTAATTTTAATGTACATAATTTTAATTTTATCAATATGAAACCACCTAGGTCCTTTTGGGTTATATTTCAAATTTATTCTAATGTATCTAGATATCATGCATAGGTTGTTAATAATTGTTTGTAGCTCAAACCATATCTCTCTAACTTAGGCTAGGTTACCTTGACAAAAATAGATTAGTGGGATCATGGTGTTGAGATGATCTCAAGGACCCCTATATTAATGAATGATACCTACATATGCAATACTCCAAGGAGGGCCTCATACTTATATGTTTATCCATTATATGTGGGAAAGTGTGTGCACAAGAGTGTAATATACTATATGAAAATGAATGTAGTGATCTAGATTGCAACTTGACAAATATGGCTTATGGATTTTATTTTGAGTGATTCTTACCTGTAGTATGATTGATCTTAGGATTAATATGAAAATAAGAATAAATATGGTAGAATAGCTTAGTTTTACAATTGTTTGATTTTATATTTGATAGGTGATTTCTTGGTAATTAATAGATGTCCAATTGAATTAGATTTGACTTGTATTTATACTAGCTCTTTTGAAATAATCCTCATGGAAGGGTTAATTACATCCTTAGGATAACATGTAAACTTTGAGAAATATTTTTAAATTTAATATTTGTAGGTTATGTAGTCTTGCATTGGATCAGGGACAATAGCATTGATGATACTATCATACCCTAAATGCCACTATCCTAGATGGAGGAAAGTTGTTAAGGTTCTATAACTAACAAAGAAAGATATATATCAATTTTTAGGTGTCATGTAATTAAAAGTGATCTAAATAATCATAATAATTAGGGTTGGAATAATAAGTAAGTAAATAGACCCAGTGAGATGGTAAGTGCGAGGCTTTTGGATTGAGGAAGGTTATACTAAAGGGTATAGCTTTGAGATAGATTTTTCAAGTGTAAAATAATATTTAACATATAAAATCAATATTTAAGCATCTAAAATATACACATTAATATGGATTTCAATGGTAATGATGGATATGCTAATAAAACAAGATTATTTATAATATTTATATACAAATACATATGTTAATATTCACCCAAATTAGGTAAAATTTACAATGATTGATATAAGACATGCATCTAATCATCTGATTTATGGGATCATCAGTTATCATTAGCATAACTAAAATTTAAAAAAATATATAAATATTAAAAAAATGAGATCCATGCATGATGTATTGATATTTTACATGATTCATTTAGGTCACTGATATGGTATACCATATATAATTTTTTTATGCACATGATTTTAATGTTATAAATTATTTTGATGTATGACATACTACATATGACATGGAAATACATATATGAGACATTCCTACACCTAGGGCATCCACATTGATGAAATGCCTTCACTAAGGGCATATTAGTTCGTCACTATACAAGTTATATATTTGTATAGCCATTCCATTGATCATATTGAGATAATTATATTTATTATAAATTATTTTATCTTGTGTATACTATATATAACATTACACTATATAAACATTATATTTCATGTTTACAATGATGATATGATTTAACTATGCAAACTAGCTTTACTTGTTTATGCATACTGATTCTACTACATGTTTTATTTATGATCATTAATTATTGTTACATGGTATGATCCTTGATGTTTTTTACAATGTGGGATTATTTATATACATTATATTATGTGACCATTGTGTGTTACATTGCATACCATTAGTGACTATTGATGACTATATAGTTTTTGTGACATGTGTGATTATTAAGTGACACAAATATATCATTATACATGTGAAATTTAATGCATGTTATGTTTATTATTAATTCATTTTTCTGGTATTAAATGTACATTTTAATTTATTTGGTGCTTATGTGTCTCATGAACATGACATTATGTGCATATGTGTGGATACATATATGATTGATTGCTGAGCTTGTGGTGTCATGATTCATATCTCACATTATTTTAATTATGTGAGATGAAATGAATGATATCATGAATATTTTTCATGCATTTAATTATTATTTATTATATCGACAATGATATTATTGAGATGAATACTATTGCATGAATATTTTCTATATTTGTCTTTACATGACAGTTATAGGATACATGTTTCATATGTGAATAAATGATCTAATATTTCATAGCAAACATGAATTTTATTATTTAATATTTTATGTATAACATTAAGTGTATAATTTTTTTATTTTTAGATAAGTGTCTCACAATCTACATCCCCAACCTCAAAATGGGATCATACTACTGGGCTAGTCATTTAGATTCAAGCCTTTGCAGACATAAAATTCAGATATTGGGTAAGATTAAATGAGTTGCATGACATAAATTAGGATATATTTATATCTATATTGTGACATATTTATACATATTCATATTAATATTGAGACATATGGGTATAGATTTAGTTTTATTATTATTGGTAAATGGATTTAAAAGGGACCATACCTAATACAAAATCAGGCTCAAAAGCCAAATAAAACAAGGAAACCAATAAACAAAAAAGGCTCAAAATATAGATAATACATGAGTATATTAGTGTTTTTTTGATGAGTGGGATCCACCCCCCGTCTAAGAAAAAGGTCTAAAACTAGAATAAACAAGAGAGGGATGCTTCGTGATTTAGTTTAAGACTCTAATAAGTTTATATATTTACACGTATGAAATGCTTATGTGGGATAAGTATACATGAATATGTGATTGACTATATAACAAAATTATACATTAAATATATAAAATTAAGAAAAATTATCAAATTATAGAGTTTATATTATGACATTGGATCATATTATTATACTGGATAAAGTGACATATAGGTTTGTGCCATTCTAATATCACATATTGGTATAGACTGATCAAATTATGGGGCATAAACATTGTTCATACATTATAAATTTATATTTTATATCATGGTAACAAAAATAAAGGTAGTATTTTTATTATAAAATATATATACAATGATTTATATATAATTTTCATATGAGCCTTGTCTAGGGTTATACCCTTGGCATGTGAACCTAGTAAAGTTTCCACCAAAACAATTATGATTATATTTTGAGTAGGGTGGTTGTGATACTAGTTTTATACAATAGTAATTAATTATTAGTATTTAATTATGGTTTTTCATATTATTCCCAATCCATGATTTCAAATAATGACATCTCTTTAGGGCATAATCTCCCCATTCTCTAATGAATTCGTGAGGGAGTATTGGTTCTCATAATCATATGTATATGCATTACTTGCTTATTCAAATTTTATTATTTTAATGATCTATATTGGTTTATATTTTCTACCATGAGTGGAAATTTATTTACACATTTCATTGTAGATTTTACATGGACAAATATGGATACTAATGCCATATTTGAAGACACCAACTATGATTATACTCATTTAGCTAAATTTATAATTTTATCTTTTTAATGTAGAATTTTGAATACTAGATTAAAGTGGTGGCATATTTAAAAAAAATGATATCAGACACTTGAAAATGTTAGATTTGATTAATATATAACATACATATTTATGCATACATAATTGAATCTAGCTCACATTTTATCCTAGCCATTTATCCATGTATGAACTTAGCATTTACAATTTTACATAATTCACATACATGATATCCCTAATTTGTTCCTAAATTCTATATCATAATGATTATACAAATGTCATCCTCTAGATGATTATTTTCTCCTTCCTTGATAGATCTATAAATAGTAGGACAAAACTTGTTATTGATATAGTTCACCTTTGTCATATCTATACGGATTATCTAAATGAAGATTTTTTAAATTCAAACCCATCCTTTAGGTGAGTCCACACATTTAAAATTTTGGTTTGGAGAGAAATAAACAACACACACATACACATATATGTGTGTGTGTGTGAGAAGTATTACCAAGGCTAATCCTATCTAAAAATATTCTATCACTTACCTAGTAAAAACACTTGCATATTAGAGAAAAGTTATACAAGTCCTTGAGGCACAAACCTAAATCATTAAAATATAAAAAACCTAAAAATAATATATATTAATCCAAGTTTCAAAAAAAAGAAAGTTTAAAGCTACATATTATCAAGTGTCAAAATACAAACAAATTGCATACATACTATTGGATCACTATTGAGCACAAATTGACATACTTGGAAAACATATATGTAGTTTCAGCCCTCTTTGGAGAATTTAAATGTATGAAACTCTTAACCATATAGTGAGGTGTGGTTAGGTATATCTAACCAATGTTTTAAAATCTTGTTTTATAGGAATACTATATAAAAATTTGAGTTAGGGTTTCAAGGTGAAGGAAGAAAAATATGAATCTACGCCTAGGACAAAGCTTATGGAATTGCACATTTAATATTTGATGGAAGTGTATATCAGTTTTCATAGAGAAATATCAAATAAAAAATATACATATATTATGACCATAGGTGTTTTAGCATTATCAGATCAATCCATGTAGATTATAACAAATAACTTTTTAAGGCAAATAATCGTAGATCCATCTCAGGTCATATTGAGAAAATTTACACTAACACAAACCATAAATAAATAAAAATAGCCTAAGCACCCTATCATTTTTTTGCTCATTTATATAAAAATTAAGCAAAATTAAGCAATATCAATCTACTTTTTACATTCATATGTGTGTCATTTAGACATATATTATACAATATAAATATTCAAAGGTTTTAGTTTGTTTAATTAAATAAAACTAAAATGATTTTAAAAACTATTTTTGATTCAAAATTTTGTGACTATTAATGAATTTTAGTTCTTGAATGTCCATAGAAAACATAATATATTTAGGAAAAAGATAGTTCTTCCACTTATTTGAGAGCTTTCACTATGGTATATAACTCTTGATCATACACTAAATACTTCTTCATGACATCATGAAATTTCTCATTGAATTAATTTATATTCATACCTTCTTGATTTATCAATAATATTTATTTCCACTCACATTGGAATATACTTTAAATACTTTACTAAAATATGACAATGCAAACACCTACTACTCAGATACATTATTATTCACCTACTAGAAACCATATTCTACATATACATTGTAGTAAATCTCTTTTTTATCTTTATGCATGACATTAGTGATCACTACACATGCCCCATTAAAACTATTGATGATATTTCTATTAAAATGTGCAAGCCCATCAAAACTTTTTTCCTCAAATATGACCTTAGGAAATGGCCACTAAATTATAGCTCACACCTTTTCTGAATCCATATTTAATTCTTTTAGAGAAATTAAAAAAATCTAAAGTAGGGATCCATATTTAAACCTTAGTAATAAATAACAAATCCAAAGGAAAATAATTTCCTTTTCATGAGCTTCATTTATTCATATTTAATATAAGTAATTCATCTCACAATTATTACAACACTTTTCTTAAATGAACTAACTGTTATTCCTCTATTATAATGAAAATAAATATGTCATCCAAATATACCACAACAAAATTAGAAAAAAATGGTTTGAAAAAATTATTCCCAAGTCTCATTAATGTAATCAATTTGTTACTCAATCCAAATTGCATAAATAATCATTCATATAATCCCTATTTCATAGTAAATTTAGTATTTCAATCATTACCTTATATTATTTCACATCCAATTTTCTTTATGGATTTTTTCAAGCACTAACTAGTGGATTATGTATATAATGATTAGAAAATCTATTTTTTATTTTTGAGTTTGATTTATAAATGTTGTTTCATTGATAGATATATTACTTGTTTTTATGATCAATATATAGATAGATAGTTGTTACATATGTTTTTTTATGTTTATGGTCATGATTTTTATAGATTATTTGCATTCAATAGTTTATTATAGTTATATGTTGATTATTATCATGATTCAAGCTAATTACTAGTTTGTTTGATGAGGTGATATAGGATTGAGTTGCCTTCATGTTTAGAGGGAGAGTATCATTGGAGAGGGGGGCGGGGGGGGGGGGCGGGGGGGGGGCGCAATGAAGATATAAACAATGGGGATTGAGATAGAGAGATCCAAAATCTCATGTAGATAACACAATTAGTTTCTTGAATGAGCTAAATGATACTTGCACTAATTTTTCTAAACCTTATTTGCCTTGATTTAATTTTGAGTCATGACTTGCATATGTGTGATAATTTGTTGTTATGATATGATGCTTCTCATTGTATTATACCTAATATAAACATAATTGTATTAATTTGGTTTATTTTCTTATATATTTTTTTGGTTGATCACATTATGAATTCAATATATAACTTAGGAATTGATTGACTACATTTTGAATATTGGGGTTGAAAGGGAGTTATTTTAATTAAGTTATTTAACTATCTTTATTTACTAATTAAATACCTTTATTGATGAAAAATAAAATAATAAGAGGCATTTAGGAGAAAAATAACCCCCACATCCCAATGAAAATTGTTTTAGTAGCCACTTTCAAGTTTTATACTTGATAAGTTTTTTGCATACATAGGAAAGTGGATAAAGTACAAGTTTTAGTTTTGAAGCTTTGTGATACTTTTATGATGTTCTATTTTGAAAATGGAAAAATTAAAGGAAAATGGCATTAGAGTTAGTTTTTTTTATCATAATGAGGGTTGATATTACCAATAAGGAATGGATATTATGTGATTTCCATGCCTGGTAATAGAATTATGACTATAGATTTAACTAACAAAAGACAAGGGGTGGTGCATATAATAGGGCAGTTGCATGTAATGGATAAATTATAGGATATAATAGAGGTTATGGAATATGTGTACAAAGGAAGAAAAAATAATAATAATATAAGAAAATAAAAAAGAAAACATCATGACAAACTATGGGAAAGGAAAAAAATAAGCTCGTAGCAAGGAAAGGGGGAGTTATCTATATCTAAAATCAAAAGTTGGAACTTCCTTAACTAGGAAAGTTACTCATTATATTTGTGTATGAAAATGAAATGATTTTTTTGTTTCAGTATGAAATGTTGTTTGTGGAAAATAAGTAAATGGCTGATTTGGGGTTTATTTGAAGGTTTATTGCACACACACACACACATATAGATGCATACATATACATACATACATACATACATACATACATACATACATATGTTAGAGTATTTCATGTGTTTACTCATGTTTTCTAGTGTCTTGCTAGCTATTTCATCTTATAGTGGGTTATTGTTATATTCCACATTGGTTAGAATAACTAGGTTTCTATTTTGCCTTGCCTATATAAGAAAGTACTTTGTACTAGCTTCACATCTCATTCTCTCATAGTTTGAATAAGCATTTGATTTGATTTGAGTCACATTTAATTTGTTTGTAGATATTTCTATGATGTTTTTCATGATAACTCTTCAAGATCTTGGTTTCATGGAATGTTATTATCATTCCTAACATGGTACAAGAGCCAAGAGATTTTCAACCATCCTCTTAATCTTGCAATTTCCAAACAATATTATTATTCTTAGGCATTGAAATCCTTCTTGATAATGCTTTGTTGAGTTTTTTTTGTTTTTTGGTTGTCTTCTTTCCTTGTTTTTTGAATTTGAGGAGAGAAAGTCTCATATTTTTGATATAAAAAACTAGAAGAGGAGTAACAAGGCATTGGAGGAGATAAGGAAGGTCAAAATCATTGGTTTGGTTTTTTTCTTGATTAAGGTGGAATTGGAGAGAGAAGAGGACTAAAACTATGGCATCATCCATCAAAGCTTGGCATCCTTTTTGTGTTTAGAAAAGGCATTGAAAAGAAAGGAAAGAGTGTAGAAGGTGTAGAAGGATTCTTTTCAGACATCTGCCTACAAAGGAGGTGTTGAGAAAGAGGAGAGGAGATGTGTGGTAGACAAAGGTGTTGGAAGGAAATAATAAAGATGATTTTTTTTCTATTTTATGAAATAAGTTTAGTTCTATGAAAAGATCTTTTGGCATTGGCATCTAGGAGTTTTTGGGAGAAGAGTTGAAATCATTTTAGATCTATATTTTGATAGTGTTGCAATATGTTAAAATATCCAAAGTGATAATTGTGCCCCTTTTTTTACTAATACACCACCTTCCTTTTTTGTCTTTTTATCTTTTCTACTGGGTTGGAAAGACATCTTGGACTATTGCACCTAATAGTTGGCTATGTTAGAGTGAGTCCAACACACCATCTTGGACTTCTATGCCATTTTCCATGGCTATGTAGGAGTTTTCCTTGTAATTGTGTGTTAGAGCATCAATTTTGTCTTTTTCTAGTACTTAAATAAGATTGAAACATGTGCTCAACATCTACAATAGTCATTCATATTTTTTCCTCTCGAACACAGCTAGAAAATAATTATTTTTCTTTATTAATTTGTATTTTTTAAAAAGAGGAAGCCAAACTCATTTGCATGCATACCAAGGTCACTAAAAAGGTTATTTTTCAATTCCATTGGCTTTTTTAAATCCATGGAGAAATTTTAGTTCCAAAAAGTGGTTTCACACCTATCTTATCTTTCATTTTGGTCATTAATAATTAAATCATAGTGTTTTTTAATTGTTTTGACCCATTTTTATGGAAAATTAAAATGCTTATAACTTTTGAACCGTAACTCTGATTTGAGTTCCATTTTTTAAAAAAGTGATTTTTTTTCAATTATCTATCAATTATTATCATCAAATTATAAAAATTCACTAATTTTATAAAGTGCCAAATTGGGGGGGGGTTGTCTCAGTGTTGATTTTTGTGCACGCTTTGCATTCTTTCTACTCTTGGTGATTGGTTGACATGGCATATACATATAGCATTGATCATTGTGAGCCTTTGAATACACATAACTAACAAACATGAAAAGCTTGAATAGAGACAATCATTAAGCACAAAGGATTGTGGTCCTTAATGAATGAAACACAACCACAATTTACAAGAGAATTTGAAAAATTTCAACACTAATGTAAGTTTGAAGAATGTATGGGTTTAATAGGGAGTTATGTGAGTGAAATTATTTTGTTTCACTTTGATGGGTGTGATTCATTTAAAATGTGGACTAAGTTAAAAGGGTTGTTTGGGAAAGTAGACTATTTGAGAGTAATACATCTTGAAGTGGAACTTACTTCACTTAATCTAGATGATTTTGCTTCTATTATAGACTACCTCACTAAATTAAAGAATTTTTAACATAGTTGAAGGGGAGTGGTTGAGATAAAAAGAATGAAGAGTGTGTCTACTTAATTTTGTCTAAGTTGAGTGGCACATTCCAGTTTTTTACATTCACCTTTTTCTCTAGTATGGATGCCTTAGGTACTACATTCAAAATGCCAAATCTTGAGTTGTTTTGTGAGAGACTCACTAGGGAGGAATCCAAATTGTCTCACCTTGAGTATTTCACCTCCCAAAACTCATTAGTGGCCTCAAATCCTAAGACTAAGGGAAAATCTAAAGGTAAGAAGAAAAACACTCCTCCTCCACCTTAAAATGCACCTAATCCCACCAACACTTCTACATCTAAATCCTCACCATCCTCCAAATATGAGAATAATTCTAACCTATCTTGCTCTTATTGTGGGGGGACTATCCATGAAGAGTTTAGGTATTTCAAGAGAATGCAAGCCTTATAGGATGCCATTAGGAAACATAAGATCTCTATCTCCACTCCTTTTCCATCTCATGAGCATGGGAAAGCACTTAATGTTTTCAGGAGATCATAATCACCTATTTCAAATAGATGGGTTCTATATTTTGGTGATTCACACCATATGAATTATTCTAAGGAGTCCTTTGTATCTCTTGGTTTGAGTTCCACTTCTAACATTGAGGTTGGAGATTCTTCCTTGATTTATGTTAAGGGAAAGGGTGACATACAAATATATGGTAATTATATCAATGATGCATTATATGTTATAAACATCACCACCAATATAATTTTATTTTATTAGATTTACTATTCTAGTTAGGGCAATACAATGACTTTCACACCGTAAGGTGTTAAAATTCAAGATTTGTTAGAGCCACACACATTCATTACATAGGGTGTTGTTGATCATAGTTATTGACTTTATTATTTTGAGGGTTTTGATTATACTCCTCCTCTAGGGACATGTTTAGTTTCTCATGTAGATTTTGAAAGTCAACTTTGGAATGAGAGATTTGGACACCTAAACTATAAATATTTGAAATATTTGAGCACTCACAACATGGTAGAGGTCTTCCTATAGTTTCATGTCTTGATGGAGTCTACCCTGGTTATGCATTGGGGAAACAACACCATGATATATTTCCTAAGGGGATGTCTATGAGAGCTTCTTCACCACTTAAACTTGTGTATAGTTATTTGATGGTCTTTCCTACTCATTTCCATGGAGCTAAGTATGCACTTACCTTCATTGACAATTTTTCAAGGCATACATGGGTTTAATTCCTTAAGTACAAGAGTGATGTCTTTTCTCACTTCAAAGTCTTTAAGTCTTTGGTCAAAAAAAATCATTGAGTTACATCAAGAAGCTTCATATAAATAATAGGGGGGAGTAATTTAGTCGATAATTCATTAAATTTTTAGTAGCCCATGGTATTTTTTACCATCATTTTATTGCACATACTCCACCAAAAAAAATATTATTAGAGAGAAAGAACTATACTTTGAAGAAAATGGCTAACTATATGATGCATTCATAAGATTTATGTCCTATCTATTGGGTAGAGGTATTTAATAATATGAACTACATTCATAACTACACACCACATCGAGCACTTGAGCATATGACTCTAGAGGAGGCTTATTCTAGATATAAACTTGATGTCTCATTTTTCCAAGTATTTAGGAGCCTTACTTGGGAATTCATACCAAAGAAGAAAATGAAAGCATTAGATAAGAAGAGAAAACCTTTGGTATTTATTGGGTATTGTGAGGATATGAGAGCTTATCATCTTTTAGACCCTAATACTCATGATATTCATTTTTAAACACATACAGTTTGATGAGCATTTCACATCTCATGATTCTTCATCTTCTTCCATGCCTAATTACTCTTTCTATGATTCACCTCCTCTAGAGGACTCATTCTTTGAGGATCTAATTTAGGATATTTTTGAGGAGGTTATAAAAGATAAGGAACTTGTTTACATTGATGTTGTCACTATGCCTAGGTGGGTGTAGTCATATAAAATGAGAAAATTGGTAACTTGAGTGTGGCTTGCAACACCCAACCCATAGGTCCCTCTTGCTTACTTTCATGACCCTCATAGGCACCTTTTCACTAATTCCCAATCATCCATAGCCTTCTAGGACCTGATTCCATCTCATCCAAACTAATTTTCCAATGACAATTCCATCCCCATAGGTCTTTTTCCTTCAAGAATATAGCACCTAACTTGGATTATAGCACTGGACCATCTAGTGTCTATTTTTGGTGCTCCTATCTAAGTGAATTTTTACCTCCAATTATCAATTTATTTTAGTTCCTATCCATCTTCTTGTTATCATAATATGAGCATATTCAACCCATGACCAACATATCCCTATAAAATCCCATTCAAAGTTCATTTGGAAAGGATTGGAAATTATCACAAACCAAGCAAGAATACAAGAAAAACCACTAAGGAAATCTTCCCTATTCTCTTTATACAACCACCCAAGACTATTACAAGATTAACTAAATCCTTGCACTAGTCCCTAGCCATATCAAGCACACCTAGTTTTAGCATTTACATCTTCATATACATAATTACAAAAAACACATCAAGTGGGAGAACTACATATGGCTTGATCCCTCTACAAAGTATTAGTATGTAGGAAATGTGCCCATACAAGGGGTGTGGATACACATTTAGTGCATATTACACACACTAACCCCCCCTCTTTCTTAAATTTTTCCAAAACATAATGGAGCCTAGGGTTTAAAGACTAAATCAACTCTATAGGGAGTTCTGTAAACATCCAATAGTCAAAATTTCATAGGCAGGCTCATATAGACATAGTAAACAAACCCAAAAAGCTTAGATCTCTTGGAAAATAATGGTAAAAGAGGACTATAGCATTAAACCCTAGGCTATTCTATTTTGGTGCTCCTATCTAATCATAAATGAAGTCTAGATCCTAATTTATGATAGTGTCCCAGTCTTGCATAGTGAATTTCAAACCCTACAACAACCATCTCAATTAGTTTCCAGCTAAGTCTTATTTTAACTCCCTTATTACCATTTTTAGAAAGGTTAAAATTATAAAAATTATACAAATTAGTAGATTAATTATTGTATACTTATTTACTAATTTTATTACTCCAGACCCTTAAATAAATTAGAAATAATACACCAGTATTCTCAAAATCTTTAAATCATTTGGTGAACTTGACTTACTTCATCTATACATAAAAACCTTAGAAACCCTAGGGTAAATTTCATATTGATTTTTATTATATTTTTTTGATTTTTTACTTGCATAATAAAATAAAAAGTTAGTGTTAAATTTTAAAATTTCTTAGTAATTTTAAAATAATTTTATTCAAACCCTAATTGCCCATACTAAGTTCTAGTATTTTTCCAATATTTTTTTGATTTTTTACTTGCATAATAAAATAAAAAATTAGAATTAAATTTTAAAATTTCATAGTAATTTTTAAATAATTTTCTTTCAAACCCTAGTTGCCCATACTAAGTTCTAGTATTTTTCCAATATTTTTTTGATTTTTTACTTGTATAATAAAATTAAAAAATTAGAATTAAATTTAAAAATTTCATAGTAAAATTTAAATAATTTTCTTTCAAACCCTAGCTGCCCATATTAGGTTCTGGTATTTTCTCAATATTTTTTTTATATTTTTTTGATTTTTTACTAACATATTTAAATAAAAAATTCACCTTAAATTTTAAAATTCTATAGTAATTTTAAAAAAAAATTTTTTTTGCAAAACCCTAGTTGCATACACTAGGTCCTTTCAAATCAAGAATTTTCCACTAATTTTTTGATTTTTTACTAACATATTTAAATAAAAAATTTGCATAAAATTTTAAAATTCCTTAGTAATTTTAAAATATTTTCATTCAAAACCCTAGTTGCATATACTAGCTCTTATTTTCTTCTTGAGGTATCACCTTACATGTTTGTGAGCTTTGTATCCTCTTTATGTACTTTCCAATTTGTTGTTTTTAGGACTTTACATTTCTTATTTTTATTAATTTCCTTAAATAACACCTTGCTTATTACAAACTATTACAAAAGAGTCAAGAAATTTTCAATTTGTTTTGCTACCTTAACAATGGCCTAATACACTGGTTTTGATGAAACTGATAAAAGGGAACTTTAATAAATTTTAAGTAAACACCTTGACATGCTTAAAATACTTCAATAGGAGCAACAAAAAGTGAACAATGGTCAATATCATTAAATCATAGAGCATATAATTGTAAATAACACTACAGAGCCAACTATGTCTCAACAACCCCCTATATCAGCCCAACCTTCCTTTATGCCACCAGCTACAACTAGTACATCTTTGTCTCATGATGTGGTAGCCCTTATGTAAGAGATATCAAAAACAACAAACAAGAATAACAATAAAGTCCCATATAAAGTTAAGGTCAATGATAGAA
This sequence comes from Torreya grandis, assembly GCA_037957365.1. Taxonomy (NCBI): domain Eukaryota; kingdom Viridiplantae; phylum Streptophyta; class Pinopsida; order Cupressales; family Taxaceae; genus Torreya; species Torreya grandis. The sequence continues at coordinate 4,922,967 of JARHVA010000578.1, read as the reverse complement.
AGAGTCAAAATCAATCTACAGTCAATAAAGCTTTAGATCCTCCTTAGTGTATGGTTTTATCAGCACCTCTTTGGTGAACCTTTACCAATCTACCAATTCCTTTAGCTAAAGTTCAAAAATAACTTTTGGAATGTAATATCATATCTCTCCCTCCTATTTGGGAACTTGATCTAATAAAGCCTCTTCCATGGAGATATGATCAACATGCATTTTGTGAGTTTCATAGGGAACCATGCCATACAACAAATAGATGCATCATTTTGAGACATAAGATATAGGACTTGATAGATGATAACATTATTGATCTTGACCCTTCAATTGAGCCTCCTCAGGCAAAGCAAATATAGAATAAAACTTTGATCCTTTTCCACAACATTCTAAATAAGACATAGGGGATATATTGGGTGTTCACCATGAATAGCATACACATCCCTCACCAAATACATATAGGGCACCTTTAGTTGAGTTACATCCTTATAGTAACATGATTGGTGTATACGATTCTAGAGTTTTAGCTAGACCTTCTATCTCCTTCTCAGAGTAGGAGATAGTCAAGGATGATTTAGATTATCATGCACTCTTTATTAGAGCTTACATTCATAATAATATTATTCATAGTGTTCTCATAGATAATGAATCCAATGTAAATATGTGCACTATGACATTATTGCAACATTTGGGATATTCATAGTAGGATATTACTTCGATAGACATAATTATCAATGGATTTAGTGGGTACATATAGAGTTCATTAGGTGAGATTGTATTTCCTCTATAGGTTGGTCCAACACATGTGGCCACACCATTCACTATTATTCCTAGTGTAAGAGTTTTTTATATGTTACTTGGTCGACCATGGATTCATAAAATTTGAGTAATACCTTCTATAGTTAATAGATGCATGAAATTCATTCATTCTAATCAGGTTATTATAGTTGGTGGAGTTCCATATGAGTTACCACTCCCCACTTCATATCCATATTCTACTTTGCAGTCACCAATTTCAATTTAGCCACTAGTTTTAGTTTCTCTACCAATTTTAGTTCTTCATCCAATTCATATTTAGACACAGTTGGGGCCTCCATCGCCAGAACATAGAGTTTATACACTTACATATAGTTCTATTTTAGAGTAACCATTGTTCCAAGATTTTAGATAGCTTCTAGATACAATGTTCACACCTAGGGTAGTGTCATTGAGGTCTCATGCATCCACTCGTAGAACACATGTTCATAGATATTCTCCTACTACCAGATGGGTCCCTAAGATCCCTATAGTTACATACACTTCTTAGAGTTACTAGGGAACCCAAAATTGATTTCCACTTTTATATATTTTAGAGAATCTACAACATACATAGCTTTCAGAGCCATAATTTCAGCCATTCTATCATTCTTCATGATCATGCATGATCCCTCTCCTTGATATAAGATACCCTGATAGGGATTATCCCATGAGACTCATCGATTAGTATCATCCCTTCCTAGCTTATTTGTACATAGCTTATTTTTAGTTTCTTATACATAATTTCTTTATGATTTATTGTACATAAACTATATAAATTAAAATTCAAAAACATTCAAATATGTCAAAATAAAAAAATATTCAAAATAGCTCAAAAATACCAAAAACATTTCAGTTATATGCATCATCCATGCTTTAGATTTCTACTACTATGCTAAACTTACATTTATTGATCTATGCTATTTTTTGTCAATTTATCTACATTATCATACTTCACTTGATCTTCTTTGAGTGTGTGCAGTGACATCTAGATCCCTGATTGCTTTAATCTACCCATTGAGGGGGCATCCTACTACATTTGAGACACACATTGATATACATACCCAATAGGGGCATATTTTATATGATTACACCATTTAGGTTATGTCATTCCTACACAACACACTCTAGTTATCATGTTGATGTACATTATTTACTAGCTTACACAATTTACTCTATCAACATTTCATTAGTATATAACACTTGTGTATTTTTTAGTATATACCTAGTCTTGTACTACATGTCTTGCATACTTTCACTTCTTGCTTTTATTAGTTAGATTTGATTTTATTTATATTATTTACATGCTTTCCTTCTTGCTTTGCATAGATAGATATGATTTCATTCCTCAGTTCCTATTTTGTCTCCTATGTGTGCCTTAGGATATTTTCCAGTGTCTTTTGCTTTTATTATTGTGTGTCTTAGGACATTTACCAATTTACTTTACCTATACTCTTCTATGTGATTGTCGCTTTCATTCCAACCTTACTTTTTTTAATTATGTGTGTATGTGGCATTTGAATATGCCTTGTATGCTTGAATTCCAATGTGAGTGAGATGTGCCCATGTCCATTGTTTGCTTAGCCCCTTGGCCACTCTTGTATGCTTCTTGATTCTTGAATTGTATGTTTTTTTATTGATTACTTTTTGATTTTTTGTAATTCTATGATCCACATCATGAATTATATTGATTTTTTGGATGCCATGATGGACATCATGATCTATCCCAACATAACAACTAATAACTAACAACGAACCAAACTTCTAGTTCTAATTCACTACATTACACATGATATTACATTATTATATCTATTTAGGCATACCCCTATTTATCTAACAATATTTCATTACAAACTATGTTATATCTTGAGATATCTTATCAATTATAATTTCTATATCATGTATCTTTGCAACATAACACAATTGCAGGGCTCTTTATTATGAAGGTAGTAATTGCAAGGTATTCATTCATACCCTCAAAATAGGGGAAATAAATATGGATTTATCATAAAGATCAAATCTCCTAATGGTCAAAAAATTAATTTTTGAAACACCCAAAATAATAACCAGACTTCAAACTAGGTAGAACAGACTAGGTAAATAATGAAAATATCAGAACAATTGTTAAATTTAGTCTAGGACAATAGTGCCAAGATTGAACTACAGTGTTGGACCCTCTAGTGTCCATTTTTAGTTCTCTTGTCCAAATAAAAAAAATAGACTTTTCAAAAGTAGGCAAAAAAGTAGGTTCAACTACAGTTTTGCACATTTAGACTAGTTTAAAATCAATAGTTTTTAGTACAATGTTTCTAAGAGAATCTAGATATATGAGGCATCATACACAACATGATGGATCTCACTTCTAGTTTCATATAGGGTAGTTGGTATAAATTCTAGATCAATATGCATGTTTTAGACACCAGTGATTAGGGGCAATGTGCATGACACATTTGTCTTCTTTTCTTTTTGACTTCATTACATCCTAGGTATTCAAAATAGTTGTGTGCCTTATTCCATCTACAAGTGGTTGGCCTAATTTTAGAGTGGATTTCATACAAACTTAACCTTAAAAATTTAGAGTGGCTTTCATATAGTCCTATTACCCAATTTTAGTGTGGCCAAAAGTGGCCTCGTTTCTAGCACACATTTGTCTATCCACACCACATTGTAATATTATAAATCATTCATGGGATTTAGGACCCATCTCATATGACATATATTCATACATGTATTATTTCATAGCTTCATTTCATGGGGAAATAATGGAGCCAAAGGACCAGCTAGCCTTTGTATTTTTGATCCACCTACTTAGAGGGATTGGGCATAGTCCAAACATTGATTAACACATGCATGATCACTTGGATTCACTTAGTGGGTAATGATGGAGCCAAAGGACCAGCCTTTATATTATTTAGACACCTAATTAGAGATATTTTACACATGGTCCAAACATTGATTAGCACATTTATTATCACATAACTTCACTTAACGGGTGATGATGGATCCAAAAGGCCAACCTTTGCATTCTTGAGCCACTTTCAAGAAATTGAGCACTCAGCTTCATTCACAATATTAATCTTAGTATAGCATCATCTAGAATTAATTGGCATTACTCAACATCACAATAGGTTTTGTATTAGTTTACATACCCAGTGAGGTGTGTTCATTTCTTTATCTTCCTCTCTTTTTTACCCAACTTTGCACATTCTTATTTTAGATATAACATATCTAGTAAAAATTGATCTATTCTTTGTTTTCTATTATAGATTTACAATTCATAGTATGCTCTCTCTATGAACATATATCATTACACATATTTATGAGCTTCACCCTTGTAGGTAAGTTTAGGTACATTTTCTATTTCTCCTTTACCCTAGTATTTCACTTTGTTACATCACTAGAATAAAGAGGGGGCAAATTTAGTCATATAAAATGTGAAAATTGGTAACTTGAGTGTGGATTATGACACCAAAACCATAGGTCCATATTTCTTGCTTTCACAACCCTTCTAGGCACATTTTCATTGATTCTTAGTCATCCATAGCCTTCTAGGACCTGATTCTAGCTCATCTAGACTGCTTTTCTAATGACAATTACATCCCCCTAGGTCTCGTTCCTTTAGGACTATAGCACCAAAATTGGACTATAACACTAGGCCCTCTAGTGTCTATTTATGGAACTCCTATCCATGTGTATTTCTACCTCTAATAGTCATTTTATTCTAGAGTCTATCCCCATTTTTATCAGCCTAATGTGAGCATATTAACCCATGACCAATAGATCCTTATAAAAGCCCATTCAAAGTTCATTTAGAAAGGTTTGGAAATTATCATAAAGCAAGCAATAATCTAATAAAAAACACTAATACAATATCCCTATTCTATATATATAACCAACTAATACTATTACAAGCTTATCCAAATCTTTGCACCAATCCCTAGCCATCTCAAGCACACCTAGTTTTAACATTTGCATCTTTATATACATAATTTCACAAATCACATCAAGTGGGAGAAATACATATGGATTGATCCCTCTTTGGAGTATTTGCATGTAGGGAGTGTGCCCATATAAGGGGTCTGGATACATGTTCTAATGCATCTTACACACACTAATCCCCCTCTTTCCTAAAGTTTGTCAAAGCACAATGGAGTCTAGGGTTTGAAGACTAAATTATAACTACAGGGAGTTCCATAGACATCCAATAGTTCAAATTTCATAAACATGCTCATATAGACACAATGAACAAAAATCAAAAAGCTTAGATCTCCTAAATAATAAAAACAAAAGAGGACTCTAGTGCCAGGCCCTAAGGTGTCCTATTTCAACGCTCCTATCCAATCATAAAATGAAGTCTAGATCTTGATTTGTGATAGTGTCCTAATCTTGCATAGTGAATTTCAAACCCTACAACAACTATCTCAGTTGGTTTATAGTTAAGTCTTATTTTATCTCCCTTATTAGTATTTTTAGAAAGGTTTAAATTACAATCAAATTATACAAATCAATAGCTTAATTATTACATATTTATTTACTAATTTTATTAATCTAGACCTTTTACTAAATTAGGAATAATACACCAATATTTCTAAAATAGTTAAATCAATGGGCTCATACTATAGTTAATGAGAAAATACCATTCATATAGGATCTTCCACCTACTTGGCATCATGACATACATTCTACAGGTACTAGAATTTTATGTTAGACATTCTCTGGGGATCCAATCTTTTTCATAGTCTCATGAGATATAAGAGTCGGATAATGTGATGATAGATGAGTATTTTTCATTGATGAAAAATAATTTCACTTGGGATTTGGTCACTCTTCCTAAAGGAAGGAAGTTGGTCAGGTGTAAATCGATTTACCACACCAAGTATGTAGCTTATGGGTCCATTGACAAGTATAAGGCATGTCTTATTATAAAAGGGATTCTCATAAGTTAAAGGTATTGAATACTCTAAGAATTTTTCGACTAGTTTCAAGATGGATTTTATTCACCTCGTAATTTCTCTTGGTGCATCATAGGGTTGACTAGTATATTAGATGGATGTGAAGAATGATTTCTTACATGAACAAATCTATATAGAATAACCTATTATTTTTTTCATGATTTTTCTCTTATTTGTCAACTTAGGAGGTCTCTTTATGATTTCAAATAGGTCCCTCAGGCTTGGTATGAGAAGATTGATTCTTTTCTTCTATCTACTGGTTTTATTTGAAACCACTCTGATCCCATATTGCATATTCAACATATTGGGGAGGACATTGTCATTCTAGTCTTATATGTTGATGATCTGATTCTCACAAGAAGCTCCTCATCCTAGATTTAGACTATTCAATAGGCACTTTTAGCATAGTTTAACATGATAAATCTTGGTCTTTTGCACTTCTTCTTTGGTCTATAGATTTCTAAGTCAGATACAAGGATTTATTTGAGTCAACAAAAGTATACCCTTGATCTTATTTAGTGTTTTAGCATGGCTGATTGCAAGCTAAGTCCTACTCCTTTTTAGTCTGGAGTGACTCTCATTGCCTCTTGTACTACTCCACTTTGTGATCCTACATTGTATATGCATTTGGTTGGGAGTCTTATGTATTTAACCCATACTCACCTAGACATTTCATTTATAGTTGGGCTTGTATCTAGGTTTGTACATGACACTCTTGAAAGTCATTGGCAAGTTGATAAGAGGAATTTGAGATATCTGTGAGGTGATACTCATTTTGGATTACACTACACTAGGGTTTCTACTCAATTGGTTTGATATAGTGATTTATATTGGGTAGGTTATCTTGATGATAGGCATTACACTATTGGATACATGTTTTGTCTTGGTTCTTCACCTATTACTTGGTTATGTAAGAAACAATAGGCTATTCCACTATCATATATAGAGGCTAAGTCTAGGGCTATAGTTACAACAAGTCAATAGGTTCTTTAGCTTTGTTAGTTATTGATAGAGTTTGGCTTCATGTAGGAGTTACCCACTATACTTTAGTGTGACAACTAGAGTGAAATTCACATATCTCATAACCTAGTTGAGCATAAATGGACCAAATAGATTGAGGTTCATATGCACTTCATTCATTAGCACATTCAAGATGACATCCTTAGATTGGAGTACATTTTGACTCAACATTAGTTTGTAGACATCTTCACGAAGGCTTTTGCATCACCTCATTTCCTTGATTTACATGACATGCTTGAGGTTTTAAAAGTTATCATTGGAGGGTGTTCATGAGGAAATATTCCATATTCATTTCATGGATACATATTATACATGAGTACCTTATCAGGTCTAGTTATTAGAACTCATTTTGTGGATATGCCACTATTTCTTTTTTGGTTTTTGTTAACCCCTAGGTTTACTTAAGCGGGGATGTTAGAGTATTTCATGTGTTTACTTATGTTTTCTAGTGTCTTGCTAGTTATTTCATCTTATAGTGGGTTATTATTCTATCCCACATTGGTTAAAATAACTAGGTTTCTATTTTGCCTTGCCTATATAAGCAAGTGTTTTGTACTATCTTCATATCTCATTTGCTAATAGTTTAAATAAGAATTTGATTTTATTTGAGTTGCATTTCATTTTTTAAAGCTATATCTATGATGTTTTTGTTTATAACTCTTCAAGATCTTGGTTTCATGGGATGTTATTATCATTCCTAACAACATACATACATACATACATACATACATGTGATATTTTTATAATATTAAATATTTTTGTAATAGCCCTAGAAATGGAATTTCATTCCATTCCAAGGTCTATGAAATTAATAACAAAACCCTTCTTCCTTATTAAAAATTGAAAGTTTCATAAATGATCCGAGTAGAGGGGTTTGGGGATTTCTTTTTGAGTGTTTGTTGAGTAAATACATGAATGCCATTACTCAGGTATTTATGGGGATTTTGAATATATGATTTTAACCAAATAAGTATCAAGAAACTAAATTCAAGCTCTCTCTCTCTCTCTCTCTATATATATATATATATATATATATTGCTATGTACCTAGGGATATGATATATTGATGTATATGGGTTGATGGAGATGCCGACATGTGGCACACATCCCCTTAGTTATATGGGTACACTATATTAGGATAATAGAGTAACTTGTGGAAGTAATACATTGGGTAATGGTCAGCCTACATTGGATTAGGAGGTTACCCATCCATGGGTTAGATAGATGTATATATATAGGAGATGATTATCATGGTAAGGATATCAAGTAAGCATTGAGTCTTCTATTGTAAGAGGATATTGGAGGTTGTCCCCTCGAAGAGACATTATGGAGTTATTCCTTCCTAAAGGAGTATTTTATGGTGTTTCCCTACCTTAAGGGTATTTCTGCATATATTGAATATCAAGATCATTACAAGTGGTATCAGAGCTTCGATTTGGGCAATGTGTGGAGCGAAAACATAATTTCACTATATATTCTGAAATATAGGGAATTTTTACTCGAAATTTTGATTGGAGATGTAAGAAAATATAAGAAAATTGTGGTAAAAATTTCAGAATTTTTGGATTTGTTTTGAGGGAGTTATTTCTATTTTAGGGTTTATAATAATTTCACTATATCTTCCAAAGTATAGGGAATTTTTATTCGAAATTTTTTCTGGAGATGTAAGCAGATTTAAGAGAATCACAGTAAAAATTTTAGAATTTTTGGAGCTGTTTTGTGTGTTGTGTTGCGATTTTATGGATCAATTTTGACATTTTAGGGTTTCATGAACCTTAATTTTTTTGTGGATCATGGAGTTGCAAATATTTTTAGGGGAAGATGATATTGATGTTAGAGAATGGTGGATACTTTTGTATAATCATTTTATAAAAATTTTTATGCCAAGACAATTATCTCTTTTTTTGTCTGGGCTTGCACTAGATTGGTTTGATTAGTTGAGTTGTTCAGAAAGGGCTTCTTCATGGCAAAAATTGGAATAGATTTTTTTAGATCGATGGGATAGAAAACAAGAAGTAGTAGAAGAAGAAGCAGTAGTAGAAGAAGAAGAAGAAGTAGTAGTAGAAGAAGAAGAAATAGAAGAATCATCAGAAGAACAAGAAGAAGAAGTAGAAGAAGAAATAGAAGAAGAAGCAGATGATGAAGAAGAAGAAGAAGAAGAAGAAGAAGAAGAAGAAGAAGAAGAAGAAGAAGAAGAAGAAGAAGAAGAAGAAGAAGAAGAAGGGTTCAAATAATTTGGCTCCAAAAAAATCTGAGTCAATTTTTCAATTTCATGGATGCATTCAAAAGAAGAAGGTGGTTGTGTCCATAAACCCTACTAGCAAGTATAACTTCATTAACATGAATGTGGTCAAGCATCTACATGTTCAAGCAAAGAATATCAAAGAGGTTCAAGTAGATGGTAAGAATATTTCAATGTTTGAAGATCTGAAGCTCATTATGGAAAAATATGTTTTGCATTCAGATTTTTATGCTTTGGATATGGATGATATGGATATAGTTCTTAGATATCCATGGTTAGAGACTTTGGGAATAATGAATATTAATATTTAGAAAAAGTTCATGAAGTTTTGGTATAAGAAAAAGAAGATCAATTTACAAGATATCATAGTGAAAAAGGCACTAATAACAATCCAGGTAGATCATGAGGATAAGATGGAAACAGGTGATGAAGATTAAAATGATATAGATAAAGACACACTACAAATGAGCACTTCATCTACTCAAGAAATAAAGAAGGAAAAAGTGGAAGAGGCAGAAGAAAAGGTGGACAAGGTCAAAGTATTGGAAAAAGTTGAGGTATATAGACACCCACATCATCATGAGAGGAAACAATCATGGAACTAGGTGAGGAAGTGTCATAATAATAATCATTTTGTCTATATAGGAAATAAAATTTCCAATCATTATGGATATGCATGGAATCCAAAGAAAAAATACTATGGCACATGGAATGAATGGGGGAATCACTATGACTATGCATGGAAGAATACCTACTATGGTCATGGTTGGAATCAGAGTAGCGCAACCGAATATGGAACATGGAATAAAAAGAGGAATAATTATGCTTGGACACCAAAGCAGTATAATTATGATCATCAACGAAATCAAAGGAGCATAATGAATTTTGGACACCAGCTTGGAGAGCTATCACCTACGAAGATCACATATGGATGGCTAGATGATCAAGATTGGAGACAAGTGTGTAATGATTTGAAGCACACTCATTATTTGGTTTCTTCCTATGTTTCGGAGATGAAACATGTCAAGGAGGGAAGGAATGCTATGTACCTAGGGATATGATATATTGATGTATATGGGTTGATGGAGATGCCGACATGTGGCACACATCCCCTTAGTTATATGGGTACACTATATTAGGATAATAGAGTAACTTGTGGAAGTAATACATTGGGTAATGGTCGGCCTACATTGGATTAGGAGGTTACCCATCCATGGGTTAGATAGATGTATATATATAGGAGATGATTATCATGGTAAGGATATCAAGTAAGCATTGAGACTTCTATTGTAAGAGGATATTGGAGGTTGTCCCCTCGAAGAGACATTATGGAGTTATTCCTTCCTAAAAGAGTATTTTATGGTGTTTCCCTACCTTAACGGTATTTCTGCATATATTGAATATCAAGATCATTATATATATATATATATATATATATATATATATATATATATATATATATATATATATATATATATGCATGTATCTTATCTAAACCCACATATAGGTTTATGATTTTATCTTATATATATAAATGTACATGAGTATAGAGAAGATACATGTAAATACATTCACATACACACATACAAAAATAAATTTAACTGATTGTGTATAGGTCTTTATATTTTAATGGATTATCTAGGTTACTTAGGGGTAGGTATATAAGCCCTAACGATGCCATCATTTTGAGTGAGATCTTATGTGGATTAATCATGAACATAGTTGTAGGTGAATGATATGATCTAGTTTCAATATGAACATATGGTGAAACCTTGATTATATTATCTTAAGTGAAACATATTTGGATAAACCTCTTTTTATCACAATTTGTAGGTTATAGGAAGAAAATTAGATCTAGTTATATAGTTTGAAGGAAATTATAATCTATGCATTTCATAACGAGGTTATAATTTTGTGAATTACATAATTTTGATTATTAATTTTTTCATTGCATAATTGGTTATGTATATCTAGTAAAAACACACTATGATATTTAATACAAGAATATAACTAGATGTAGATCATTATAAGAAATAACAAGTATAATAAAAATTAGAAAATTAGCTAATTAATGAAAATTTAAAATAAATTAAGTGAAGTAGCTCTCTCTCTCGCTATATATATATATATATATATATATATATATATATATATATATATATATATATATATATATATATATATATATATATATATATATGCATACTAGTGAATTGATGTATTATGGACTTGCAAATTTCTATAATATTGAAGAATGGGATGAAATCCTAAATATCAACTAGGTAGTATAGACCATATTGTAACTTATTTCAATAATGTGTTAATTTAATGAATATATCTACATGTATGAACTTGTATGAAGATATAATTCTTATTTGGGCATACATTATGTTATACATAGTTTTGTGCTATTAAAAGAGTCATGTAAATCTGCAATAACAATTGAGATCTTGAGATAGTATCTATATAGTCCAATTTACATATAATAACCCTTCTATGGAGTTATAAATTTTTGATGGCTCTAACATGAGGTAGAACTTGTAATATAAAATATGACTAGAATACAGTCTTATTATGGAAATTCCTTTTCCCTATTAAAACATGATGAATTAAAACAAATACGAGAATTGTTTTGGAATAACATATAGTCTTGGACTTTGGTTGAAGATTCATGGATCCTATATATTGTTATTGATAAGAAAATATACTTATATGCATAAATAGAATGGATTATTGGTTGTAGATTAATTTCCATTGTGCATACTTGTATTAACAATAATTATGAGAGAAAGAAAGGCTAGAAATGTAGGCATATAATGACTTGGTTCTTGTTCTAGACAAATGAACACATCTAATGTGGAATATGGTGATTAGATAAATCTTTAATTTCCATTTATGATGTTTAAGTGATTGAAATTAGTTAGATTCTTGATTTATATTTGTTACATTGTATTTATTTCACATTAAACTATATTATTTTACTTTTGAATCTTTATATGTATAATGTTATGGGATAATAAGAGATACCTACATGAGTGTACTAGGGGGTAACTCATACACCTATCCCATAATATCATACTATCTTATGATTTAGTAGTAGAGAGTTATATGTTAGTGAAAGTGACTTAGATTCTTAAATCTAAATTCTATAATGAAAACATTACCCAAATTAATGTTACATCTGAGACATTATCATTTCACTGTACTTTTAGTTTACATGTATTTTATGATATCATTTAGATATAAGAATGGATTTCATGGTATATTTGATTTTTTCATGTAATAGTGTTAGTATATACATGAGTTAAAATTATTTCTTGATATCCACACTATTATTATCTATCACTCCATGAAGGGTAGGGCCACTCCCAAGAGGGAGGTGTGCAAGAGATCATTGGTCTATGTTTAGAGGCAAAGTAGTTAAATTATTCTCTCCCTCTATCAATTGAATCAAGTATATGGGATTATACTTAGCCTATGTTGTGGATCGTGGAGCTGTTTTGAGTGGCTCATTAGTAATGTTGTACTCATTGTATTGTATATTTGATCTTACACTATATGGGTGGGTGCACCCATAAAAATATTCAATAATGTGTAAGTGTTATTATATAATATGTATGCATTATGGATCGGTAATTATTGAGCCATAACATGTACTCATAATTAACTATATTTTTTGAGTTAAAAAGGTCCCACGACCCCCTATTTCACAATTTATTTCTTGCCTTTCACAACACTCATTCCATAATCATTATTATACCTATAAAGGGAAAATTACTTGATATAAGTCCATTAGAAAGGTCAGCACATCTAGAACTTCATGATGCCTCCATGTAGATGAATTGAGTCATCAAAAATTACACCTATTAACCTTGTAGTTTACCATTTTTTTATTTTTTACATTGTTTAATTTGTAAATTATTTGTTTTAAACTATATAATACACTTCAAGAGACCATAACCATCCTCCTAACCTTATATTTAAACCTAATATTCATGTGGTTGACCCTCCACCTAAACCTCCACTTATTCCTCCTCCTAACCCTCTAGTTGACCCTATTATTCCCTCGGCTAACCCTCCACCTAACCCTCTTAATACTCTGGCTAAGCCTCCACCTAAACATCATATAATTAAATAATATCCCCTAAGAATATAAGAGTATCTATCTACACATATTATGGAAAAATTTGTAAATTAAGCAAATAATCAGGAGAATGAGGGATCCCACATCGATCAATAGCCACCACACTTATCTAGCCAATAACCTAGAGTCATTGTTGGGTCAAATTGACTCGATAACAATTCAAATCAATAGATGGGTATATTATCAAGATAGTTGTATGGATTATTATGCTAACAAATTATCAGCATATGAGGTCAAAAAACAAATATCAAATGCTGACATTTGTGCATTATTCATTGACCCAACCATCAATGCACCATTTATAGTAACTGCTAAACATTTTTCAATCCATAAGTGCCAACATAATTTGATCAAAGCTAATTTATAATATTTATGGTAAATGGCATTTTATTATCCACCATGTAACAACCATGAGGTCCCATTATATTTTTTGAGGAAAATCTACTATGATTTTATCCTTAATGAGATTCCAAATTATTTTGATTATAGTGAGTTTAAGGGCTAAGGAAAAAACTCTACACAAGATCAATCAGGTGCATGCCATGAACCAAATTGACCTACAAGGATCCCTACCCAAAAGGCACTTCATCCTAAAATACCCTATATGGTTAAGGAGGTCATGGAGATTGACACTCTACATGTATTTAATGTACTTACCAATACACTCATTCAACATACAAGTAAGTTTTTAGTGACTAATGTTGTAGATATGACACCTAGTGTGAATACTTGACCCCATATTTGTATATATTATAGATATATATGTAATACACCTTCTGATGATGATGGTTCTAGTGGTTTAGAGGGGTTAGATGATATACTCTTGAGTTAAGAGTTTTTGGCATGCATACTTGGTGTGAAATCATTAGCCACTACATGGATGTTGGTACATTTATATATTTATGTCATGTCAAATTTAAGATTTATTTACAAATTTAAAATCTAAAAATTAATTTACATAGAAAATGAATGATATATATAAATAATTTTTTATGTTCCAAGAAGAGATGGTGCCTTCATTATCATAGAACACATTTATAAGATTTGATCTTACAAAACCATTATTTACATATATGGATCCATCTAGTTTCTCATCTACTACTAAAATTAATTATGTTAGAATGATGAATTTTATTTATATAGAGGTAAAATTTTGAGTACATCTTACACTCTAGGTTTAATAAAGCATAAATAATTGCCATGTATATTTGATACTTTATATAAAACTAAGTGAGACCTTATTTTTTCAGTTGATGTCTTGAGTAGACACTCTTCCATCACTATGAGTGGAGAAAGACATAGGCATTTTTTTACCAATGTCATATGCATAGGCCCTCATAGAGGTACATATTAACTTTTAATTTTGAATTGTAAAATATTTTTTTAAAAATAATTTTACTACATACTCACCTAGAAAATATAAATTATGTGAATGCATTGTGTATGTAGGATTATCATATGACATATAATAGTCAAATTTATATGGTTATTAGGGAAACATATCATATTTTATCCTCATCTAAAATTCCTATTTGTGTAGCTCAAGTTGACATTGACTCAATCAAGCATTAAATCTAAATTAACCAATACCATGAGATGGCATTAAGTGCATGTTTAAATGTTTTATATTCTATTTTAAAATTAATTTATTAACTTGGTTGCATACATATTTTATGTTAATTTTTTAATAATACTTTTCTTTCAATAGGTTCAACTACAAGGGAGATATGAGCATAGAACCCACAGTCAAATCTTGGAGCAATCCAAGTCATTTGAGGGATCTCTATCTACTAGCACATCATCCTAGGGAGGGTCTTATTCAAGGAAAGAAAAGATAGGGAGGCTATTTGATGATTATCTCACATCTTAAATGTGATGTAATTTTTTATGTGTATAAGGCAATGTATGCATTTTTTGTATGCCTATATATGGTAATAAATGTATTATTGGCATTGTAAATGTGCCTATATGGCATTGACCTAACATTCTATTACATTTTTATTTTTTAAAACTTTATGGATTTTATTATGATATTGTAATTTATGTAGATATAATATTATATTGGTAAATGGATGAATAGGGAGTTCAAATTTATGTGAATATACTTGAGGTTGTATGATTAATTTATTCTACATGTAGTGCCTAAGATGGTGATAACTTAATTATAATGGATTTAACATTTAAATTATAGTGTAGTATGGATATGATATATATCATTTGATTAATAAATTATTATCTGATAAATATGTCAAATTTGTCATTATCTAGTAATACATGAAACTAAACTAGTAATGTCTTAGGACCAATGATTATATCTAAGTTAATTATCCTAAGTGGTGTCCTATTTATAATACAATCATATCTTCTATTTGTTATGGTTATACCCATTAGATATTTGTGTGTATATATCAAATATTTGTAACAAAATTCATTATACACACTCTAATACTTCAACTATTATGAATCATAATCACATTTGTTACCTCAAATGTCATGTATCTATAGAACATATAATGAATAATTGACCATGGTTAGAATCATCCTTTAGTTTTTTTTTGTCAAAAAAAGTAATTGGAAGAGGTTAATTACTCATGTCATTTAATACATCAATGAATACATCAACTGGATACTCATTATAAAACTTTGGAGGTGATTTTTTAACTACCACATGGACATCATATTAATCTTTGGATTGAGTATCATGATTTAGAAAATATTTTAGATGTTGATTTAGTTGAAAAACTTATTAAATACAAGTATATTATGACCTTATATTTATATTTGTTTGTCTTTAATAAAGTCTTGGATCATATGATTTAGAGTAATGTACAATTTTTTAAGAATGTCCAAGGAGTCTATAGAAATAAAAATATACATTAACATCAACCTTTTTAAGAAAGGACCTTGATTAGTCAATTAATTTTCACTATGGATGTAAAGATATCATATTGTATTCTTGACTATTTTATGAGAAATGAGGTTTTTTTTACTTTCATTATTAAAAATGAAGTGCAATGTTTGACCATTGATCCACATTTGATAATTTTAGGTGATTTGTACAATTAAGTGTAGTTACAAAATTATAGGAATCAACTTATTCTTATCCCTCAACTTCTATTGAACTCCTAAGGCCTCCTATATTCTTCATTAGGCCTTATGGCTTTCCACTTCAATCATGAATTCAATGACTCTAACTCTACCTTAAAATATATTATTCTACCTTCTACCATACATATAAAATTCTCTTAGATTCCCTTTCACTTATCTTGACTTAATTATCTCTTTGGCCCATTAAGGGATATTAGGCATAGAAGGCCTACTTCATGATTCCAATGGGTATTTTGGCCCTAAGGCCTTCCTACTAGTTCAAAAAATTATATACATTCTTTTCATATCTAATCTAACTTGAATAAACCATTATTATGGTTTTGGACCTGTTGATGCTTCTAACTTCCTCACATGTGCTCTTAGTGTTTATGACCACTTCTAATTTTAGGATCCTAAGGATCTAGGGCATGAGTTGTAGTTTGTGACAATTTGGGATGTTTGTGGTGGAATAGAAGTAGAATGTGAGAGTTATCCACAATATTTTTTTAATTTGGTGGTTAGGAGCCACTAGTGATCCAAAACTCAAAATATTTGGTTGAAATATAATTTAAGAAACAAGAACAACATAATTCAAATAATGTTATCTCTAAGAAGAGATGTTTTATTGATCAAATTTGTAGACCCCAACTTATGCCTATCTTTGAGAAGAGATGTCTGATTTCCATTTTGGGTTACATATTCATTTATACATGTTTATAAGGTATGAGGAGGATGTGGAAGGTCACCAATATCTAGGGAGATTAAGTGGTTTGACTTTCACGATTTACAACAATACAAAATTTGAGGAATTACTATTTTTAGAAACTTACTATTTTTAGACTGCACTACTAAAATTGAAATTTGGGGAACTTACATTGGGGTTTTTGGGGTCAAAATTCATTTATTAGATCTTAATTCCATCTCACCATGTTCCCCTCCTCCTTATCTTTCCAATGGTTTAACCAATGAGTCAATTGGAGCTACGGTGTAAAAGTTATGGCTCCCAGAAGTTCTGTCATCAATTGAGGTAAACTCGTCACCTAAATGTCACCTGAATTGTTGCCCAAATCATTCCTCCCTCCTTGAGAATAAATGGTACCCATTTCAAAAATATTTTTCATCAAGTGTGGAAGTTGTACTTCAATTTGATTCCTGATGTAAACTTGGAATGGACTATGATTAATGGGACCGTGCAGGGCTCAATTGTTCACCATTTTTGTCTGACCATCAGTCTGTGGATGGAAGGCCATGAAATTATTCAACTTGGTATATATTTGTTTCTATTGTTATGTTGTTTGTGTAGTTAGGGCTGCAACATCAACCCTTTTGGATTCTTGTGGCTTGACCACCATGAGAACAAATTTCTTGGCACTAATTAGAGAGACAGATGTAGAAGGTGGTACCTATGGTACCCTATAGCATTGTGTTCCAAGACTGAGAGTGATCCTTCAAGTTATTTATTCATAGATTCCATGTTGATCATACATGAATGGCTAACCAAAGAGTACATCACAAACATATATATTGACCACATCACATAAGACCTTATCTTGGGAGGGTTTTATTGCATATGAGAGAAGACATTGGTGGGTGACACAGAGGTTTCTCACTAAACTCAACCATCCAATATTGTATGGATTTGGGTGAGGCTTCATGGACAAATTTAGGCTTTTCAAAACATTAGCAAAGATTGAATTCTTTTTACTTCCACTTTCAATAATGAAATGTAGAGGCTTACCTTTCACCCATAACTTAGAGTGAAACTACCTTTCCTTGTAATCTAGCCTCTCCTCATGGGTCTATGATGAAGAAATAATGGATTCAAGCTCAGCATCTATGATCTCTTCTTCAACCTCTTCAACTTTAGGGTCTATATGAGGTAGAGTAGTAGATGTTGAGGATTGTGACTTAGAAAGTAAGGACTTGATGGCTCAACATTCTTCTTTGGATTGAGTTCTAGATTTTTGATAATCACACCACTTCCCAATCTTTCCTTCCTTTTGCTTCTAATTTTGGCCTCATGTTTGACCTTCTTTGTCACTTCTCCATTTTAAAGGTTGACTCTTCATATTCATTCTTCCATGCTTCTGCTCAATCTTCACTAGAAATTTGTATGCCTAACCAAGGGTTTCCAAATTGAAGAGTTCCATTTCTCCCCATATGTACCATTGTAGTCCACCATGATATTTGAGAACCTTATGTTTATCACTTTCTTGGATTTCCAATCTCACAGATAGGGAATGAAAAATATTAGTGTAATCTTGAATAGATTATTCTTTACCTTGGTGAGGTTATTGCCACTCTATATACAAATTGTCAGATGCTCCAATGGGGTAGTATTATTCCTTTAAAGCTTCTATGAAATCATCCTAGGTAGGTTCTGTCTCAAGGCCAATATCATCTACACTGAATCTCTTTTTGTACACTTCCCACCAATTTTTGATAGGCAATGATGCTTTAAAAAGAGCAAAAGTGATCTTCTCTTTATTAGTGATTTTATTTATATAAAATAAGAAGATAATTGATCCAACCAATTTTCTACTATATCAACATTAATTTTGCCTTCAAATGTAGGGATATCAAAATTCACCTGAACCTTGAAGGGTGTTGGGGCACTAAAAGGATGTTGGGGTGCAGATGAGGAGCCAAAATTTCCCATCGAGATTTATTGGAAAATTTGAGTGAAATGTTGTAGCATCTATGCTTGATACTATTGGAGGGATTCATTCAACATTTCCTTGAAAGGATCATATGTCTCAGTGTTATCCACCATTTGAAGTCATTTAGAGTGAATAGGTGGATAGTCTACTGGTTCTATTTTCTACCCAAGCTTCCTATAATCTAACCTTATCCTCAGGATCATACACTCTAAAGACAAACCAATCTAATAACACTGATCCAAAACTCAAAATATTTGGTTGAAATATAATTTAAGAAATAATAACAACATAATTCAAATAATGTTATCTCTGAGAAGAGATGTTTTATTGATCAAATTTACAAACCCAAACATATGCCTATCTCTGAGAAGAGATGTATGATTTCCATTTTGGGTTACATCTTCATTTATACACGTTTTGAAGGTATGAGGAGGATGTGGAAGGTCAAAAATCTCAAGGGAGATTAATTGGTTCAACTTTTATGATTTACAACAATACAAAATTTGAAGAATTACTATTTTTAGAAACTTACTATTTTTAGACTACACTACTAAAATTGAAATTTGGGGCACTTCCATTGGGTTTTATAGAGTTAAAATTCATTGATAAAATATCCATGACATCTCACCATGTTCCCCTAATTCTTATCTTTCTAATGGTTCAAATGATGAGTCAATTGGAGCTACGGTGCAAAAGTTATGGCTCCTAGAAGTTCTGTCATCAATTGGGGTAGACCCATTACCTGAATTGTCACCTGAATTATTGCCCGAATCAACCGGGTATTGTATATTTCAAACTTTGTGATATTTATGATACAAAAACTAACCTAGATGGATATTAACAATGATCTTAAACTAAAGTGAGATTTGACAAAGAAAATAAAAAAAGGAAGGTAAGGCAGAAAAGAAAATGTGACTGTAGGCTTCCATTTCAAATATCATGTCAAGGTTCTAATTGGTTTGAGCATACATGAACCAATTTATGATGTAAAATATTATGAACATATATTTCATCATAAACCAAGCAAGCATCAAAATAAATATAGAAATCACAAGTAAGAACTAGGTTTAATTTAAAGAATTTACTAATGTAACATGAAATGAAGTATACCTAAGATATTTTAGCTAATATAGCATATCAAAAATTAATAACATTATGACATAAAATGCAGCTCCAAATGCAAAGAACCATTCAAATCTAAGACATTAACATGCAATTGAGAGATAGCTTTAGCTTTTAACAAACTATTCAGACAATCTTTTTAGAATTCCTTAGTTATATTAAAATGCTTTCTTGTATATAATTGCTCAGAGTCCCTCTCTTACAAAATGGTAACCCTTGCCTATTTAAAGAGAAAATAGGTGGTGTATTGGTTAAATTATTGAAACATATGAATGTAAGACAAGGATATCTATCCTTTATACAAAGAATATAATACACATGACCTCCTACGCCAAATTTGATAAATAGAACCAATATATGTTAACAGACTAGCATATATGCATTATAAAATAATATTCTTTTCATATTACATTGGTGGGTCCTCTTGGTTATCTTTCCTTGGATATTTCATTCACCCTAGTGTGTTTTTCTTTAATCAACTCAAAATTTACCACAGGTTTCATCAAAAAATCCTCTTCTTAATCCACCAATGTATTGAATTCTTTGTCACTTTTGGCCATGAGTTCCTGGATGCATTATGCCTCTAAAATATACCTTCTTGAGGTAAGGATGATGTCAAGGACATTATTATTATCCTTGATATACTGGCTTTGGTTCTCTTTGATGTTTTTGATGAAGACATTAAACCTTTAATCTAATTATTCATCATTTATTAGGCTTGGGGCAGTGGGTTAAGAGGGCTTTGCCAGCAATGTCTCTAATAACTTCTCCATTCTATCTATCAAGTCCTTGTTCTCCTTCATGAAAATTTTGACACTATTATACCAAGTGCTTAGGTCTTATATTTTATCCACTATGACTCTTAGGAGGATATTCAAATGTCCCAGTTTGATGATTTTAATGTCCTATACCTATTTTCTAGTATGCACATTAATCAATTTAGTTTTTTGGTTTGTAGAGTCCTGCCATTGAATGATTAATGCCTGTGCCATCTCAAATTTATGGGACAAGGAAATTAATCTAAGATTCATGGTATTCAATCCCTCAAATATGTCAAGAAGAGACTTATTCAACATGTTCAATATGTCTTTATAGATTGAAAATGCATCTTGTGCTTCCAAGTCCTACTCCTTTTCTAGGTTGATGATTCTTTATTTCATTCCCTTGACCCTACTAAGGTCATTGATAATTAGGCCTAAATAAAAATTGATATGTCCTCTTGATGGATGGGGTGTTTCCCTACTATTTTCCCTTACATAGGAGTTAGACCCACAAAAGGCTCCACTCTTTGGAAAGTGAACTCCTTAGTGCCTATAGTGGCCTTCTTTGTTGTTACCTTCTCAAACCAAGCTGTGTTTGGATTATAATGCACATTGGCTATTAGTTTAAAGAATTTGGTACCTCTAAGATCTCAATCCTAGTACCACTTGATGCTCTAAAATCCTTTATTCCTTTTCTACTCTCTTTAGTTACCTCAACAATCCTCCTTTCTTCCTGATCCTTCATGAGCTTTCTAATCCAGGGTTTGATATCATCATGGGTATTAATAATTGTAGTGCTGGTAAGTGCTAATGAATGTGAATAGGATGGAATATTTTAGATATTTCCATATATGAACTAGTCAGGGATGATAGGTCCATGTATGGGGAACTCATCACTAAACAAGTTGACTTCACTGGTATAATGGGCCCATGTTACTTTTGTCCTTTTGGAGGACCTAAGAACAAGAGCCATCTCTACTTCCCTTTATTTTGTGAGACAGGGACTAAATCCAAAACTATTTACTTCTCCTTTTCCATCTCATTTACCTGGGGTTATTTAGCTTGTGCCAACTCAACCATGGATTCCTTAATTCCCTCATCTTCCTGATCTAACCCATAGGTCTTTACAAGATATTTGAAGAATTCTTCAACTATTTCATATGGTTCTAGGGAAACCATATGAATGTGCTCTACTGGAGAAGGTGGTCTTAGAGGTGAAACTGATGATGAAGGACATTCTTTTAACCTTTCTTCTAATTTCCTCTCACTAAGTCCTTGAATTTGGAGCACCTATTACTGTGGTAGTCCTAAAGGCATACTTGAGGTAGAAGGTAATAGATGATATTATAATGGGTTCATCTACCATATTTTTCTAGTTAGCTTTTCCTCTCTTTGAAATATATGCTCAAGTTTGAAGCCATGTTGCCTACACCTGGCTAGAACTTCCTCAATGTTTTTAGCCTTAGTGTAGAAATTTTCACATGGGCCAACCTTATACTTGTAGGCTACCTTGGTCAGCTGCTTCCAAAGTCTCTATGTCTGGACATAACATCCAACTGTTTCCAACCATGGATCATGGTTTTTATAATTAAGAATGGAAAAGGATGCAAAGTGCCTTTCCTCTTCTCTCTGCATACATTGTCAATCCCTTAGAGGAGTTGGGAATCAATTTCCTATTCAACCAATTTGGTGGGGACATGGACTAACAATCTATATGGCTATGTCATGGCTCTTTCCATCTTGATGATGGTACAATATGGGTAATACCATATGCCACCCATGGGCTCTACATTTTTTTTGATGAGGGGGTGCACTCTAGGCAAGGGGTTCCTTATGATAGTTATAACCAAAGTAGGATATATGAAATCAAAAATGAATTACATGTGACCCCTATATTTAAAGATATATAATTTTGAATAATGATGGGATATGGTAATCTTGCTATGAAAGGACCAATTCTTGATATCAAAAATATGGGTAGAGGCCATCAATGAGTCTAACAAATAGGAAATCATGGTGAATTTTTGGTTGGTCTTCCTTTTTATGCCATAGAATTGTCTTCCTAAGTGGATTTTAATCAATTATCCAATAGGTGGAGTTATTTTCTCTTCCACCATGAAATATATGTAGGAAACCCATTTAGGGTCAACATAGGTTGTGGTGGCTACCCCTAAATCTATATTAAATAAGGTCATGATGATCCTAGTGCCTTTTCTAAATTGTATAATAGGGATATTACCATCATGGTTGTTGGATATGTGGATTCCTTGTTTTAACCAAGGTCTTAAAATAGTGTCTAAATTATGCTTGGTTGTCCACTCCTTGATGGTGGGGAGGTATATATGAGTCCTATGGAGTTTATAGTATCCATAAAAAACTATAAGGGTAATGTATGCTATCCCTTTTAACACATCTTCCCTAACTATCCAATGACCATCAATTCTAAAATTGATAAACATAGGTGCAAGGATATCTATGCAATGGAGTACCTCTAGTTCTACAGCTGCTTGGTAGAGACTAGACATCTGAATTACAAACAAGTCATCAAATTTCCTCTTGGTTATCATGATCCTTTATTCATTGGAAGTGAGAGGCTACATTTACTTAATAACAAAGAAGATCTTAGACCAGTTCTTCATTCCATTGTTGAGTGCCCCATTATCCAATTTCATGTCTCCAAAATGTCTTCCCTCATTATTGGTAGATAAATATAATTTGCCTCTTATTTCCATTTTTACCTAGCTACTTCCATGATTCTTTAATTACCTTAGGTGTATGATTGGATTTTCTTTACCCAGTATGAAATTTGGACTTGTTTAATGCAATTATGTCTCAATAGTCAAGAATTAGGGCTTTATGTTGTTCTTTTGGGGTTTCTTAGAGCTTTAATGGTGAAGGTGGTGGACTTCATAAATTCATTCATGCCTTAGATCTCATGGATAGCCTCAATTTTGCAAATTCTATCTTTTTGGGCATGCCAAATCTTTGAATTTGTCATTTAGTACTTACATGGTGCCTACATGGCCTTCCTTATGAAAATTCCTTTGAAAACTAACCATTGGTTTTCAAATAAGGTGTTTTATCTTCACTCCATTAGATCAGGACCTTCAAATGGGCATGAACCATTGATGAATATCTTGGAGGTTTCCTTTGATTGGTTGTTTGAATCTTGAATTACCTAGTTATGCCAAGTGGCATATTTTGCTTCTTCAAGATATGACTTTGGATTTTAGTGTTAGAATGAGCATGGTTCTTCCACATGTTGAGTTATCACGTTTTGGCATATTTGATTGAAAATTCATCTTTCATTTCACCCCATTAGATCAAGACCTTCGATCAAGTGTGGTTTGTTAGATCCTATAAGATGCACATGACTTAATTAGTCTTGGGTCTTAATAAAACATAGGCCTAAAATATATTCCTAAGGTTTATTTATGTTAATAAACACTAAAAAACTTAGGCTAAGGTCTTTTATTCTAAGTTTTCCATGTTGATATGATAGGGTCCCTTTCAAAGGGTTTTTTAAAAATTGCCCCCTTTGGCTAGGCTAAAAGTTAGCTAAGGTTAAATTTGATGGCCTCACTAATGTTAAATACATCTTCATGGATGATGAATGATGGGAGCAAGACTGTCAAATTTAGTCTTGAGTTTTGGTTCATGAGGGCTTAGGTTTGAGTCTTGAGGTCATATTGTGTTTGCAAACACAATGAATCTTCAAATTAAAATTATGTCCTTAGTCCATATGACCACATCTTAGGGCTTATTGATCAAAGAATTTGCACCATTGGATCAAATTAGTGATGCAGAGAGAACCATTGGATCCATGTAATTGTATGTGATTGGATTTGAACTGTCAGGGAATATTTTATCTTCATGTCATTAGATCAAGATTTGAGGGTGAATGTGGATCATTAGATTTGCAAAAGTGCACAAATTTTAAGTCACCAATTGGTCACATATAAACTTAAGTCAAGTAGTTAGTCCTAAGTTAATTATGTGAATATACACAATGAAATTAGATATAAAATTTATTATGCTAAGCCTAAGGTTAAAACATTAATGCGGTCCCCTTTAAGCTTAGGTAAAATTTCAGATGAGGTTAAACTTGATGGTTTTGCTAATGTCAAAAACATCTTCATAGACATCAAATGATGGGAAAAAGATTGTCAAATTAAATCCTATAAGACATTTTTCATAGAAAGAAAAGTTGATGCATGGCTCTTCCTGGGTGATCTCACACCATTAGATTAGATCTCTAGGGAAGTGAGAGACATTGGACCTATGATTATGTCAAATCATTAAGTTAAGAACTGATATATATATATATATATATATATATATATATATATATATATATATATATATATATATATATATATAATATTTTCGACTAAGGTTTTGATATTAAGATGTTTGTGTTAATAGACACAAAGACATTTAAGATTGAAGTTTAGGCTAAACAAAAAGCCTTGGCTATAAATGAAAGTGGCCTATGGACTAAAATTAGGTAAGTTAGGAGGTTAAAAAAGGGGAAAAAAAATAAAAGGTCGAAGTATGATTTTATATTAAGGTTTGGTCATGTTAAAAACATGATCGAGCCTTAATATAAAATTAGACTTAGGGTTTTTCAAAAAATAAATATGGTTTCTCATTAAACTTCTCTTGCCATTTTTGAATTTAAATCATAGGTTTTTTTTCTTGGGAACCCTCTCTTCCTCCATGGAACCTATACTTCATCATCCAAAGACAACCATTAGTAGGGTTAGCTTATAAAGCATAATCATAGTCATATATGCAGAGGTTCATGTCCCTTCAAGTGGACAATCTTCAAATTCCAATAAAGAATGACCTTTCCAATGCCAATTCAAGGTATAGATGTTTTAAAAAATTAATAAGGGTCCCTATTTTACAAAAGCAAAGAAATGGGGGTATGTTGGTCCCAATAAATGGTGACTCACAGGGGGAACATATCAATATGTTAGAACCTAGAAACTCTAGTTTAGATTAACACATAAGTCCTTTATCTCCTTTGACCAAATAGCATTACCTAGATCAGTTCAGGGTTGAAACAAGCCTCAAATATGAAAAATTCAAATTATCATATCAAAGCCTAAACATGTTGTATGTGTTCTTTGATTCCACTTATTGTTTATCATGGAACATCAGGGAACAACATTTAGGTTCATACCTTTTTACCATTACTTCTGACTTTGAGAATATTTAGATATTCATTAAGAATGGTTGATCTTAGTTTAAGGAAGGCTTTGGCATTGCTCTACTACCAGCTAGGCATCCATAGCCCTAATAGAGATGCCTTTGGCTCCACTCATGCCCTTTCTCCACTGCCAAATAGGTTTCCATAGCCCTGGTGGAGGTTGCCTGAATCACCTTTGACTTCGTATCTTTTGATTTAGCAATAAGTCCTTTTTTTTAAGGTCTTTTAACAAAGGTTGGGAGCCAAGATAGCTAGGTTTAAGGGATTTGGTAAAATGTTTTGGCGTTAAGATAATCACTTATAGTTGAAATCTTGATCTCAAACAAGGATGTGTTTTAAGTGTAAGCATGCATATACCTTAAATTTTTGAACTCTCCTTCCACATACATGATTCTTCTCACAAAAGAGCTTTGGTCTTAGGAAATTTTTTGGATTCTTGTGAGGTAACTGAATTCTATGTGAGTCTTGGGAAAGTCTCTAGATTACAACATGATGCTATATTATAGCCTTAGGTTCTCCTATGTAGGGTTCATGCCCTCATTTTAAAATACTAGAATTTTAAGCAATCTATGGAGATTTTGAGAAAGAAACATCTAAAAAACTTTGTTAAATTAAAAGAGCACAACCAAAATAGGAATCAAGCACACAACACAAAACAAACAAATATAAATAATCAAATTAGGAAAGCAAAGAAACACAAAGTAAAAAAATATAGACAAGCAAAGTAGGAAATCAAACAAACATAAAGTAAACAAATATATGCAAGCCAAATAAGAAAATAAAGAAAAGAAGGAAACTAATTAGCCTACCTACTCTAACCTTAAACAATATTATAAATTTTATTCCATGAAGACCCCTGGTAGAGTAGCAAAAAATTAGTGTTTGAGATATTTCCCATTGGTGGGCAATGTGAATTCTGCTCCTTGAAGGTCTTTCAACTTAAAGGTGTTGTTGCCTAGGATTTTTGCAATTTGGTATAGGTCAATCCATAAGGGTGTAAACTTACCATGATTACCTTTAGGCTTTGATGCCATGTACCAAATGAGGATTAGGTCTCCTTGTCTGAACACTTTCACTTTGGACCTATTTTCAAACCATCTTTTCATAGTTTTTTGATGTCTACAAATTCCTTTGCTCTAACATCCTCCATTTGGATGATGTCTAACAACCTATAAATGGCTAGTTCTTGGCTCTCTTCCATGTATTCTTGAATGAATGTGAACATGGGTAGCTTGAGGGTAATGGAAAAGATAGGTTCTTGACCATACACCAAAAATAATGGTGAAGCCTTGAGTGCTTACTTGATCCTTATCCTGTCAGCCCATAATGCATACTTAAAGAGTTTGTGCTATGTTCTGGGTTTATCTGCAATAGACTTTTTGATAGATTTCATAAGGTTATTATTGGTATATTTAGAGACTTTGTTTCATTAAGGATAATTATTTGATGCAAAATTCAAATAGATTCCATTATAATAAGCCCATTTAGTCATTTTTATGGATATATATGTAGATATATTATCATAAACTAAGGAAACTAGGGTTCCAAATCTAGTGAAAATATTTTCTTCTAAGAAGTTGATTACCTCCTTTGTCCTACATTGTTTGGTGGCTATAGATTCAGTCCACCTTATGTCATAATCTATAACAGTCAAGACATACTTGTGGCCTTTAGAGGAATTGGGGTTAATTACACCCACGTGCAAAATGTTTGTTACCATCACTATTTACAAAGGCATGGTTGCTTTTGGCTCTTTCATGCTAAATATTTAACATGAATGGCACTCCCCCAAATTCTTGTGAACATCCTTGAAAATGGTGGGCCAATAGTATGTAGCCTTAAGAATCTTGTGAGCTGTGGTTCTCCCTGAAGGGTGTCCACTACCTAGATTTTCATGAAAAGTGGACATGATTTGAGAAGCCTCTTCTTTAGACACACACCTTAAGTATATCCCTTCAAAGTTATTCCTATATAAGATTCCATATTTGATGAGGTAATGGGCTACTTTTAGCCTTAATTCTCTCTTCTATTCTTTGGTGAGTCCTTGGCAAAAACTACCATTGATAAGTAGGTGGATCAAAGATTCATACCATTCATTGGGCTAAAAGTTTTGCTGATCAACTTGCATGACATGAAGCTTAGGGTTAGAGTTAAAAATCATCTAGACTAGGCCTTAACATTTCACTAGTTTGGTAATCTTCATTTCTATATCATAATCTTTTAGAACTGACATCTACTTACCCCTTCATTCCTTAAGCTCATTCTGACTCAACATAAGATTTGTGGCTAGGTCTAGTAAGATGACATGCACCTTATTTCTAAAGATGTAAAATCTAATTTTTTTACTACCTTCACCAGTGCATAAGCTTACTTATCAATCATAGAATAGTTTACTTCTATATTTTTGAAATTGGTGCTCATGAAGGTTATAGGGTGGTCATTTCCATCATATTTTGAGTAAAGACTATAACCATGGTGTGGTTAGAAGCAAATGAATATAAGTAAAAGTCCTTTGAGAAGTCAGGACTTATCAAGACTGGGGCTTGACTAATTGCCTTATTAATGTCAATAAATTCTTTCTTGGATCCTTCATCCCAAGATATTTTATCATCTTTTTTAAGCATATCATTTAGGGGTTTAATAATCTCAACAAAGCTTGAGATGAACTTCCTTACAAATTTGATCTTGACAAAGAATGACTTTAGTTTTTTCTAGCTGTTAGGTAGCTCAATATTGGAAATGGCTTCCACTCTCTTAGGATTTATGGATATCCATTCTTTGGTGATTACATGCCCCAATATTTTTCCTTTAGTAACATAAAATATGCTCTGCTTGGGGTTGAGGGATATGCCAGACCTCTTGCACTTTTCAAACACTTATTATAGGTGCATGAAATGATCTTCTCTATTCTTGGAAAACACTATTAGATCATCCATGTAAATGATGATGCATTTTATTACTATACCTTGAAAATCATGGTCCATGGATCTCTAAAAGGTTGACCTTACATTAATTAGTCCCAAGGGCATTCTTTTTTAAGCATACGTTCTCTATTTAATGGTGAAGGCTATCTTCATTATATCTTCTTTGGAAAAAATCACTTGGTTATATCCAAAAAATCCATCCAAAAAGGACATCATTGTGGATCCTAAAACAACTTGGATGACTTAGTCTAGAGAAGGCAAGGGGTAATTGTCCTTTTTAGATGCTTTATTCAAATTTCAAAATTCTATGCATAATCTAATTTCTCTATTCTTCTTTCTGACTAGGACTAGGTTAACAACCCAAGTGGAATGCCTAATAGGAATGATAATCCTTACATCCAATAGTTTCTTGACCTCCTTAAAGATCATTAGTTCTAAGATAGGGTTGATAGGTCTTTGCTTCTACCTTAAGGGTTTACAATTTTCCTTGAGGGGTATGGTATGAGTAATAACCTTTGGGTCAAATATTTTTAGATCTTCATATGACTAGGCAATTACATCCATATATTTTTTAAGCATCTCCTTAGCCTTTCTATTTTCCATTTCAGTATAAGCCTTTCCTATGTTCACTTGTTAGGACTGATCATGAGGGCCAAAAGTTAGTACATGATAGTCCTTACCACTTACTTTGGGTACTTTAGGTGTTTTAGTAATCTTGTCATGATCAAACAACCTTTCTAATGAAATCATCCCTTTAAGTATCTTATTGTCATTCAGTTGGATGATTTTACCATTAGGCTCCCTTTCAAGATAAATTTCATCAGCGTCATCAATGATGTGAGATTAAAAGGCCCTAGAATTAGTTAAGAAATATAGAATTTTTTGACCATCATTGAAGACTTGAAAATGATTCACATTGTTTAAGACTGAGGGGCATGGTACTAGATCAATGCTAAATTTGGGGGAATCATGATTGGGCATGAGATTAGCTGCAATAGAGGCAAGCTCATCAACAAATTTATTTTCTTCCCTAGGGATAGACATGCTGTTGAAAGCATCAAAATATTCTACCAAGTCCTAAGCTCTAAACTTGTACCTCTTAAGGTAAGATATCTTGCATTGGTACTTGTTCCTTACTTGATTTACCAAAAGTTTAGAATCTCCATAAATAAGGAGTTCCTTGACCTTATGCTCAATAGTAAGCTACAATCCTAGGATGAGAGCTTCATATTTAGCCAAGTTATTAGTGTATGGGAGTTAAAATCTATAAGATGTAAGATATTAGTTTTTTGTAGGGTCTATTAATACAACACTAGCTCTTAATCCTAACTTACATCTAACACCATCAACATATAGTCTCCATAGGCTAGGTATTGGAGGAGGGTTATTAGAAATAGGTTCTTTTGTAGCTTCCAAAGTGAAAATTCCCAGATCAAAATCTAGGAAGGTAACCTTTTCATTGACATCATTATATTTTTTTTATCATGCGTTTCATCCTTGGTTCTCTTTATATCCTTATTTTATTTGGAACAACCTTCCAAGGTAACCATATGGGGGAGCAGTCAATAGACATATATCCATTTAAGGCCTTAGTCCACTCTTTACTAAGGAGTAATCCATAAGCACTAGGGATATCCACCACTTGTATGTCCATGAATTTTTGAAATCTTGGTTCACTAGATAATTGCATATGCACATTAAATAACTCCCCAATGACTTTGACTTTTAACTTGTCCAATTACATGACCACCCTATTATACTTGATTGGGGTCAACCCAAGTTGTTCACATATCCCTACAAGCATGATGTTGGATGAGGCTCTAGAATATTAAAGGCAATTATGGATATATTATTTTAATATCCTAACTATAAGTAGGAAGGATGGAGACTCTATCTTAGTTATTTTCATAGTTACATTTTCACTATAAATTTTTGGAGGCTTCCCAAGTTTCTTGGATAATGATTCCAAGAGCAGGTCTCTTTATTTTATAATCTATGTTAGCTCATGTAGAGTGATGTTGTATTTGATATTCTTCATATCCTCCATAATGTTGTAACTAGTCTTGATTGAAGGTTCAAGAGTAGGTTTAGAATAAATGCCCTTATATGGTTTAGGATCATTCCTTGATGTAGTGTCTGGAGGAGTCCCATAATTATTAGGGGGAGTTAAAGTAGTCAATGGTTGTTTTTGTTATCTATTTCTTAGAGGGTAGGTTTTCAAGAATTGATGGAATGCTTGAATCTCTTAAGGAATATTTTTTGGGCTCATTATCCTCTTGGAAAGGGAATTGGAATGTCTTTAGCATGTGCACTTGGTCAGATGACTTGGACTTGGAAGGACTTGTAGTAGTATCTTTGTTTGGGACTACTTCAAATGTGTCAAGTTCTTCTTGGAAAGATTCAAAGGATTTTTAAAAATCAATGTAATGAATCTCACCATGTTTAGATGTGGCATGTACCCTATAATTGTTTGGCAAGGCAATATCAATGAGATTAATATCCATGGTCTTATTGCTAGAAGAAGGTTCATTGGCTTTATTGTTGTAGAAGTTATTATTTTAAAATCTATTTCTAGGCTTGTTGAACTTTTGAAAGGTGAAGTTCCTTCCAGATATGTCATTAGCATTGCCAACTTATTTTTTTAGTTGTAAGAAATATGTGTTGAGCTTCTAGACCATATTTAATATAGATTCATTCTTATTCTTAGGTATTTCCAAGCTTTAGACTTAGCTATTTTTGGTACCATTGACTAGAACTAAAGCCTTTTGGTCATTGGTGTGAGATCTAATAGTATCTTGATGACTCAAGAAACTTAGGTTCTGATTAGGAGTAGCATGGATAGTAGGTACATTTAGTGTAGGGAGTTGGTTCAAGGATGGAACATTTTGGTTATTGTTTATGAAAAGGTTTAATACAGGCATCTAGGTGTTAATGTTTGAGATAGAATAAGCCATCTACCCTTGGGGCTACATTTGGTCACTAATAACCACTACTTTAGAATAAGCTTGAGCCAATGTGTTGATAGCTAGGAGGGCCCATTTTAGAAACACATAAGTCATAGGATCCAATTCATCTTTGTAAACTTCTAAAGATAAATCCTCATTAGGTTTGTATGAATCCATGGTTTGACTAAACATATTTTAGAACCTAGCATTAAAGGATCTAATAGGTTCACTTACATCCCTCTTAATGGTTGTGAATTGGTGATAAATGATGTAGGGGGCTTATGATCTTTCCAAATTGATCAATAAAGATAATGTCAAAGTTATTCCATGAGGCAATACAATTATTAGGTAAATTGAGAAACCATCCATATGCAACATCCTTAAATGTAAATGGAAACAACCTACATGCTACATCTTAATGGATAACATTTAAAAATCTTAAATAAGCCTTAAAATATTTAACATGTTCTTCTATAGTTACAACACCAATTTGACTAAATATTGGCAAGTAATTTTTAAGATTACATGGTAAGTCATGAACTACACTTGGTACATTACTGGGGGAACTTTCAAGCCATGACATATCTAGATGAAGATTAAACACAGTAACCCATTTTAAGTGTGAAGATGGTAGAGACTTGGAATGCCTATGCCTTCCTCTATCTTTCCTAGTTCTTTTGTGGGTTTCTAGCTTGAGTAAGGGTTCTCTAGTCTTTGAAAGTGATCTAGTCCTGATCTTTGGCAATTCCATCTTGAAGATTAAGGATCCTATTTGAAATACGGTATGTCAAGTTAGATTTCACAAAGAACAATAGTCAACCTTCACACTAGGCCTATTTTGTAAATATTTACTCATAATGGGACAAATAACACTGATCTTTGACTAAGCCAACTCAAAGATGTGTTGAATTATGCAAAGATGACCATTCCTTGTAACCTATGACTTAAGTAAACTCAAGATTCATAAATAATTATCAATCTTCAGCCAAAATAAGCCATCTTAATCTCAAATACTATGAATTATTAAAAATTGAAGCTATCTTTACTAAAATTTAACCATTTCTTTACAAAGAAGTAAGATCTTTGCCTTATGAAGCATAAATATAGGTGAGAAACCATTTGAAGCTCAAATATTTTTGCACTTAGAGTGAAAAATCACTCATAATGGTTAAGAATTATTCAAATTTAATGCAAGAAATATCATAATTGATAAAATGGCCCTCCTAGTGCCAACATAGCACTTTCTCTTGTTGATGCTTTTTAATACCTCATAGGTTCTCTTTGTGTTGATGAACACTTCTCATTTTAGGATCCTAAGGATCCAAGACATGAGTTGTAGTCTATGAAAATTTGGGATGTCTATGGTGGAATAGAAGTAGATTTTGCAAGTTATCCATAATATTTGTTTAATTTTATGGTAGGGATCCACCAAGGTCCTATATATTTGAAGCTTTGTGACACTTATGATCCATAAACTAACCTATGGATATTAACAATGATCTTAAACTAAAGTGAGATTTGATAAAGAAAATAGAAAAAAGGAAGGTAAGACAAAAAAGAATATGTGATTGAAAGCTTCCATCTAAAATATCATGACATGGTTCTAATTGGTTTGAGCATACATAAACCAATTTATGATGTAAAATAGTATGAACCCATATTTCATCATAAACCAGGCAAGCATCAAAGGAAATATAGAAATCATAATTAAAAACTAGGTTTACTTTAAAGAATTTACTACTGTAACATGAATAACATGAACACATCAAAATCTAGAGCAAATGAAATGAAGTATACCTAAGATATTTTAGCTAATCTAGCATAGCACAAATTAACAACCTTATAACAAAAAATGTATCTCAAAATGCAAAGAACCATTCAAATCTAAGAAATTAACATGAAATTGAAAGATAAAATTAGATTTTAATAAATTATTTAGACAATCCTTTTTGAATTCTATAGTTATATTAAAATGCTTTCCTATATAAAATTACTCAGAGTCCCTCTCTTACAAAATGGTAACCCCTACCTATTTAAAGGGAACATAGGTGGTGTACTAATTAACATTTCAAAACATTTGAGTGTAAGATAAGGACATCTGTCCTTCATACAAATATTATAATACACATGACCTCCTATATCAAATTTGATAAATAGAACCAATATATGCTAACATACTAGCATATATGCATTATAAAAGAATATTATTTTGATATTGAATTGGTGGGTCCTCTTTGTTATCTTTTATTGAGGATGTCCTTCACCCTAGCGTGTTGTTCTTTAATTAGATCAAAATCTACCATAGGTTTCATCAAATAGTCCTCTTATTGATCTGTCAATGTATTAAATTCTTTGTCACATTTGGCCATGAGTTCCTAGATGCATCGTGCCTCCAAAATATACCTTCCTAAGGTAATGATGATGTCAGGGACCTTCTGATTGTCTTTAATATAATAGAATTGGTTATCTTTGATGTTATGGATGAAGACATTAACCCTTTGCTTGCATTCTTCATCATTTATCAGGCCTATGGTAGTGGGTTGAGGGGTTTACCAATAGGGTCTCCAAGAGCTTCTCCATTCTATTGATCAAGTCATTGTCTTCCTTCATGAAAATTTTAACACCATTATACCAAGTGTTCAAGTCCTATATTTTATTGACTATGACTCCTAGGAGGATGTTTAAATGTCATAGTTTGATGATTTTAATGTCTTGGACCTATTTTGTAGTATGCACATTGATCAATTTAGTTTTCTAGTCTCTAGAGTCCTACCATTGAATGATTGATGCTTGTGCCATCTCAGATTGATGGGTCAAGGCACTTAATTTTAGATTCATGGTCTTAAATCCCTCAAATATCTTAAGAAGAGACTTATTCAAAATCTTCAATATGTCTTTAGCAACTAAAAATGAAGCATATGCTTCTAAGTCCTGCTTCTCCTTTTCTAGGTTGATGATTATTATATTCCCTTGACCCCAGCTAAGGTCATTGTTGATTGGGCCTCAATAAAACTTTCCATGTCCTCTTAATGGATGGGGTGTTCCCCTACTATTTTACCTTACATAGGATTTAGACCCACAAAAGGCTCCACTCTTTGGAAGGTGAAATCCTTAGTGCCTATAATGGCCTTCTTTGTTGTTACCTTCTCAAACCTAGCTAGGTCTGGATTGTAATTCACAATGGCTATTGGTTAAGAGAATTTGGTTACCTCTAGGATCTCAATCCCAGTACCGCTTGATGCTATATAATCCTTCATTCCTTTTCTACTCTCTTTAGTTACCTCAACATTCCTCCTTTATTCTTACTCCTTCATGAGCTTTCTAATCTAGGGTTTGATATCATCATGGGTATAAATACTTGTAGTGTTGGTAAGTGATAATGAATCTGACTGGGATGAAATATTTTAGAACTTTCAATATATGAACTAGTCAAGGATGATAGGTCTATGTATGGGGAACTCATCACTAAACAAGTTAACTTTAATATTACAATGGGTCCATGTCACTTTTGGCCTTTTGGAGGACCTAAGAAAAAGAACCATCTTTGCTTCCCTTTTCTTTTATGAGATAGGGATTAAATACAAATCTATTTCCTTCCCCTTTTCTATCTCATTTAATTTAGCTAGTACCAACTCAACTGTGGCTTCCTCAATTCCCTCATCTTCCTAATCTAACCCATAGGTCTTTGTAAGCTCTTTGAAGAATTATTCAACTATTTCATATGGTTCTAGGGCAAACATATCAATGTGCTCTACTAGGAAGGTGGTCTTAGAGGTGGAACTGATGATGAAGGAACTTCTCCTAGCCTTTCTTCTAATTTCTTCTCACTAGGTCCTTGAATTTGGAACACCTATTGTTGTGGTAGTCCTAGAGAAACACTTGAGGTGGAAGGTAATAGATGATATTGCAATGGGTTCATCTGCTATATTCATCTAGTTGTCTTCTCCTCTCTTTACAATCTATGCTTGAGTTCGAAGCCATATTGTCTGCACCTAAATAAAACTTCCTTAAAGTTTATAGCCTTGGTGTAGAAATGGTCATATGAGCCAAAGTTGTGCTCATAGGTCACCTTAGTTAACTACTTAGATTGTAGATGGAAGATAAATTTGTTTTTTGGGTCCCATTCTTTGAGGTCATCCTTTTGAAAATAGAAGGTATCTCTATGTCTGGGCATAACGCCCAACTATTTCTAGCCATAGATCATGGTTTTTCCATCAAAAATGGAAAAAGATGCAAAATGGCTTTCCTCTTCTCTCTGCATACATTATCAATGCCTTGGAGGAGTTGGGAAACAATTTCCTATTTAGCCAATTTGGTGGGGACATGGACTGGCAATCTATATGGTTGTGTCATAACTCCTTCCATCTTAATGATGATATAATTTTGGTAATACCATATGTCACCAATGGGATTTTAATATTGCTTTATGAAGGGGTGCACTCTAG
Source organism: Torreya grandis (assembly GCA_037957365.1). NCBI lineage: Eukaryota > Viridiplantae > Streptophyta > Pinopsida > Cupressales > Taxaceae > Torreya > Torreya grandis. Next base: position 4,886,668 of record JARHVA010000578.1, on the reverse strand, counting down.
GCATGAGGTTCCATATGGTAGTCTTAACCAAATTAGGATATATGCAATCACAAATGAATTTCATGTGAACCATGTATTTAAATATATATAATTTTGAATAATGATGCGATATGGTAATATTGCTATGAGAGGACCAATTCTTGATATCAAGAATATGGGTGAAGGCCATCAATGAGTCTAACAAATAGGACATCATGGTAAATTCTTGGTTGGTCTTCCTTTTTATGCCATATAATTGTCTTCCCAATTAGATGCTAATCAATTATCCAATAGGTGGAGTTAACTTCTCTTCTACCATAAAATATATGTAGGAAACCCATTTGGGGTTGACGTAAGTTATGGTGGATAACCTTGAATCTCTATTCAATAGGGTCATGATGAACCTAATGCCTTACCTAAATTTTATAGTAGGGATCTTTTCGTTATGGTTCCTAGATATGTGGGTTCACTAGTTTAACTAGGATCTTAGAATAGTGTCTAAATTATGCTTGGTTATCCACTCCTTGATGTTGGGGAGGACTATATGAGTCTTAGGGAGTTTATAGTATCACTCAAAAGCTACAAGGGTAATGTATGCTATCCATTTTAATATATATTCTCTAACTATCCAATCACCATCAATTCTACAATTGACAAACATAGGTGTAAGGATATATATGTAATGGAGTACCTATAGTTTTACAGTTGCTTAGTGGAGACCAAACATCTAAATTGTAACCAAGTCATCAAATTTCCTCTTGGTTACCACAATCCTTTGTTCATTGGAAGTTAGATGATACATTTCCTCAATAGCAAAGAAGATTTTAAACTAGTTCTTTATGCTATTATTGAGTGCCTTAGTATCCAATTCTGTGTCTCCAAAACATCTTCCCTCATTATCAATTGACAAATACAATTTTGCCTCTTGTTTCCATTTTTTCCTAGATGCTTCCATGATTCTTTATTTTCCTTAGGTGTATGATTGGCTTTTCTTTTCTCAAGATAAAATTTGAGCTTATTTGATGCAATTATGTCTCAATAGTCAAGAATTAGGGCTTTATGTTGTTTTGATAGGGTTTCTTAGAGCTTCAATGGCAAAGGTGGTGGAATTCATAAATTAATTCATGCCTTAGATCTTATGGATAGCCTCACTTATGAAAATTATTTCTTTTTAGGTGTGTCAAATCTTTAGATTTATCATTTAGTGCTTACATAGCACCTACGTGGCCTTCCCCATGAAAATTTCTTTGAAAACTAGCCATTAGTTTTCAAATTAGGTCTTTTTTCTTCACTCTATTAGATCAGGACCTCCAAATGGGTACAAACCATTGATGAAGATTTTGGAGGTTTCTTTTGATTGGTTTTTTAAGTCTTAAATTACCCAGTTATGCCAAGTGGCATATTTTGCTTTTTCAAGATATGACTTTGGAGTTTAGTATTGGAATGAGCATGGTTCTTCCATGTGTTGAACTATTGGGATTTATCATCTTCGGTTTAAAATGAATCCTTCAATTTTATTCATTGGATCAAGACCTCTGATTAAGCATGGTTCATTAGATCCTTCAAGATGCACATGGCTTAATTAGTCTCAGGGCTTAATAAAACTTAGGCCTAAAATATATTCATAGGGTTTATTTATGTTAATATACACTAAAAAACTTATGCTAAGGTCTTTTATGCTAAGTTTTCCATGTTAATATGCTAGGGTCCCTTTGAAGGATTTTTAAAAACTACCCCCTTTTCTTAGGCTAAAAGTTAGTTGAGGTTAAATTTGATGGCCTCACTAATGTCAAAGACATCTTTATGGACATCGAATGATGGGAGTGAGACTGTCAAATTTAGTCTTGAGTTTTTGTCCATGAGGGCTTAAGTTTGAGTCTTGAGGTCATATTGTGTTTATGAAAACAATGAATCTTCAAATTAAAATTATGGCCTTAGTCCATATGATTATATCTTAGGGCTTATCAATCGAAGAATTTGCATTGTTAGATTAATTTGGTGATGTAGAGAGGGCCATTGGATCCATGTACTTGTATGTGTTTGGCTTTGAAATGTTAGGGACTCCTTTGTCTTCATGCCATTAGATCAAAATTTGAGGGTGAACACAGATCATTGTATCTATAAAAGTGCAAAAAATTTAAGTCATTGATTGGTCACATATAAAATTAAGTCAAATAATTAGTCCTAAATTAACTATGTAAATAAACATGATGAACTTAGAGATAATTTTTATTATGCTAAGCCTAAGGTTAAAACATTAATGTGGTCCCCTTTGGACTTTGGTAAAATTTTGGATGAGGTTCAACTTGATGGTCTCACTAATGTCAAAAAAATCCTCATGGACGTCAAATGATGGGAGTGAGACTATCAAATTAAATCATATAAGAACTTTTTCATAGAAAGTGAAGTTGATGGATGGTTCTTTCTAGGTGATCTCACATTGTTAGATTAGATTTTTGAGAAAATGAGAGCCATTGGATCTGCTATTAAGTCAAATCATTAAGTTAAGACCTGATATGTATAATGGTTTAGACTAAGGTTTTGATCTTAAGATGTTGTTTGTGTTAATAGACACAAAGAAATTTAAGATTGAAGCTTAGTCTAAACAAAATGCCTTGGATATAAATTAAAGGGGCCTATGGACTAACAATTATGTAAGGTTAGGAGGTTAACAAAAGAAAAAAAAGGTCTAAGTATGATTTTATATTAAAGTTTGGTCATGTCAAAAATATGATTGAGACTTAATATACAATTAGACTTAGGTTTTTTCAAAAAATAAATATGGTTTCCTATTAAAATTCTCCCACCATTTTTGAATTTAAATCATAGGGTTTTTTGCTTGGGAACCCTCTCTTCCTCCATGTAACCTATAATTCATCATCCAAAGACAACCATTAGTAGGGTTAGATTATAAAGCATAATCATAATCATATATGTAGAGTTTCATGTCCCTTCAAGTGGATGATCTTCAAATTCTAATAAATAATGACCTTTCCAAAGCCAATTCAAGGTAAAAATGTTTTAAAACATTTAAAAGGATCCCTATTTTATAGAAGAAAAAAAATGGGGGTATGTTGGTCCCAATTGGACCCTCCTTTCCTTGAATTTTCTCTCTCTTGGCTTGATTCCTAGGCCTGATCCTTTGAACTCTCTAAACCTATAAACCTCCTTTTCTAGAAAAAACTACAACACTTATGATCAAATTAAAACCTATTTTGGATACCCTTTATACTCCTCATACTTCACACAATATTTCATCTGACAAATCCTAATGGAAGTGTACTTTATCTTATATGGTCTTCATCAATTAAGTCTCCTTGGGATTCTTTAGGCCTATGGGAACTCTTGAAAATATGTGTTTTAGCATGTTTAAGAGGATACAAGAGGTTTTAGGGTGATTGGTTTTTTTTACACATGTGTGAGGTGTTATATCAAGCACACAAGGCCTAATCCTAAATTGTAAAAGTGTAAAATAAAGTGGGATAGAGATTGAGTTAGTTCTTAAAAACTTGGGATTCTACTTATGCCTTTAAAAGCTTATTCAAGGACTAATATTAATTTGGATGATGCTCTTTCACATCAAGATCAAAATAGAATCAAGGAGACCACCATCCCCAAATATCAGTCAACTCATGAACATATTTGACCACATCAAACACTTCAAACAACCATGATGCTCCTTCTATGTCTTCCTTCATTCAAGGCAACCTCATTTCAAAGACAAATGTTAAGTACTTTTAGCTTCATTTTCTCTTAGCTTCAAGAATATGAAATCATTTACTAATAGTGCCAATGACATGAAGGTGGAAGCTTATATGGTACCACCAACCTACAAAAAAATGTTAGTAAGTAATTAAAATGAAATATATATGTACAATACCTAAAAAATCATCAAAATTTGGTAGAATTAATTATATCTACATTTTAGAAGTCAACATACCTACACATATCAATCTATGGAACCAATAGAATATAATCTAATCTTGGTAATAGCAAGAATAACTTCATGGTCTGACTCAAAACTTTCCATAGATTCATATTTAATGGCTCATGATATTTTCTCAATTAAATATTCATTACAAGAACCAAATTTGAATAGTGTAGTATCTTCCTATGTGTTTCAAAGTATTTAAATAACCATATATCTTAATTTTTGATTATATATCATCTAATCCAAGTTTTATTTAATACCACATACCCAGTAAGATACTCAATGTTTTCTCCATCTATGACTATGGAAGTCAATTTTTTCTTTTCCTCTACACATCAACATAAGTAGTAATTTGTCCCCTCTTCATTATCCTCATCTATAATAACTACAAAAACATGCCCTATATCACCAAAAAAAAATTAATGACAATATATAAAGATAGATAACATGATTAAATAGTACACACGGAATAATATTCTACCTGACTACTCTAGATAAAATACATGGTCAAAGTCATGTGATGATGCCATATCTATAAATTAAAAGTCTCATGGAACACGATGTGTTAATTGGAATTAAAGGTTTGGAATTGTATTCATCCACCCACTCTTATGACTCACACTCATTCCAAATAGAGTCCATGAATGTGGAACAAAAACATGCCAAGTGTCTCATATGAATAGTCCAAGAACCTACATTTAAGATATGAAATTAATGGAGCTCATTTTAACCCATTATAGTCATACAATCCTTAGAATTTCCCAAATTTTCTTCGTCCATTAACCAAAAATGTCTAAAAATCATAAAATTTGATTGAACATCATGACACATGTTTTCATTACACCATTCAAACATGCTTTGTGCATCAGTCAAATGAGCACCCTCATCAAATTTTAACTCTTCCCTTGTAATGGATATTTTTACACATGATCCCACACCATTATGATCCCCTTTTCCATGGCCAATCTCAATTAAACTCCAAATATGTTCTAAACCAGTGGTAACATGTATCCTACTTAACCAATAAAACATCTATGCATTATTGAATTATGAAGTTCAATTGTTTGAGTAAATGTAATGCTAATTGAAATGAATGTTCCTCTCAATCAACTATCCATAAAACTTCCCAAAACAACCATGCATCTATCTGTACAATGTGAATAGTCATCATTGATATAAAAATGGTACTCCCTTAATATTTTTTAATCTTGTTTGATAATATTAGGTACATGCATGAATTTTATATGCACGAATATGGAAAATTATGATGAGTTATAATATTGTGAATGAGATTCCATTTATGGTATGAATGTGTAATTTATAGCAAAGTCAACTACTAAAAAAATCAAACCAAGTGGCAATGTGGCCTTGCTTATCTTTAATTATTCATCCAACCATCTAGCCCTATGTGTGTGCATTGCATACTCATAAATAATTTTCTCCCTAAATTTGACCATAAATTTTGAAACATGTATCTATTTTGTAACAAGCTCACACCTTTTATATTATTTTCTATCTTTTACTTGATAAGTCATAGATTTGTATTTTCTCAAACCAAATAATTATACCTAATTACACTTGTTTCATCTTCATGGATATAATTTTTTAGTTTTGGTAATACACTAAAAATATTGTAATTTCCATCCAAACATGCTTTGTTATAAAAGAAATGTACATTTGGTCTTTCATAAAAATTGGTTCGATTAAATTCCTTGGATGATTTTGGTATAAATTCTAAGCCACACTTCTACAAAATATTATTAGTATGCAAAGTAAAATGAATATGATAAAGAACATCATAGTGAATTACAAACTAAACATGTTGCCTATAACAAGTGATGTGTATGTGATTTATTTTTACATAAAAAGGCTTATCCATCTCAAAATATCTTTGACTAATATAAATTTATGGACTTTTTTTACAAAAACATGGAGTATAGTTGTGTTTGAGTCATATCCAATAAATATTTTGGATGTAGTTCATGGTTATGATAATCAAATCTTATTTTTCCTACATATCTTGCATTGGGTGAAACTCTAGTATTATCCTTCCAAAATTATGCAATTAACTCTTTTAGATCTTTGGCTATAGACTTGTCTTTTTGTGGAAGTAGACCAGAGAATGCTTAGAGATCATTGGTATTGGGTTCATTAAGTATTTTGCATCTTTAAATTATTTTAATTAATGTTTTTTGTTAATATCAAGTGTTTGGATTGTTTTATAAATCAATCATTTTTTTCCCTATTTGACTACTTATTATAAAAGTTATGATTATACATCCAAAAACATTATAATCTTTGTTATGTGATTAAGGGCCTATAGTATGATATGCATCATGTAAATTATCAACAATTTTTTCATTTTCATCATCCATATTAGATGTTCTTATCTCTAATGTGTACATCTTAAGTCTCATATTAATCAATTACATCAATGAAATAAATAATTGACATCTTTTAGTATCATGAATCAAATTATGAAAGAAACTATCCTAAATTTCTTGAGCCAATCTTCTTGAATGGAAACCAATTTTTTTTTTATTCATTGGTTTTATAATATTTTCATTGACTTCAATTAAGTACTTACCTTTTCTATGCATAATTCTTAGAGGTGTTGTTACTGATGGAACTTGTTGAGAGGGTGTTTCAAAAACTTTCATTACTTTCATTGATTAGTGGTGGGATGACATTTTATTCATTATTTATTTCCTCATCATATGGTTCCTTGAAATTTTATTCACTTCTAATTTCATAATTATTTATTTCCATGAATTTTTTTTCATTGCTGGGGGGTAAGGCATGATGCATACAATCATCATCAATAAAATAAAAAACACTATACTTTGAATGTGAGCTTCCAACATTATCTAATTCATTATTGTCAATTTCATCATTATGAAGTTTAGTATTTTCAATTCTATCATTATTAAATTGATTCTTTTCAATTTCATTAGTATTCAATTCGTTATTATCAAGTGGATCATTGTCTATGACATTTGGCTCATTAGAGATAGTTTTTATAGCTTGTTTTAAATGAAGTGCTTGTATTCATACCTTGTTTTTATTTGTCACCTCTTATATTTTATCAAGTGTTTTGTTATTTAACTTCTTCCTCTTTCTCAAACTTGATCCATCACCCATTGGACAATTGATAACTTTTTAATGGCAGGCTCCAAAAAAATCACTTGATAACTCTTGCTCTCAACTTGTAAGTACTACAAAAGCACATAGAGAATGTTTGTTAGTATGGATTTATTGAATAGGGTAAAAAAAACTAAAAATTATATTTTTATCTATATAAACATAGTGCATACATGTTATAGTATATCACGTACATGTTAAAGTATAGTACATACGTGTTATATAATGCGTACATATTATATAACATGTATGTGTTATATAATACCATGTACACATTATATACACACATATGGGATGTATAATGCATACAATTTGTATAAAAAATACAAATTATAAATTTGAATTCAAATTCTAAGCCTTTTGGCTCAAAAATTGCATAGATTCCCAAGCCAAAGGCTTGGACCTATCAATATACAGTTGAGTCTAAGAGCTTGGATAGAAAACAAAAAAATTCAACTTCCATCACCAAATATACTATGAATTACAATGAATTAATTATTAAAATTTTTACCATGACCATTAGCACACCCTCTTCTTTCAAATATATGATTTTTATAAATTTTAAACTATTTTAAGGATACAAACTATGTTTATTTTTAATTATAGTTTTTTTTAGGCCACCACATGCTGTAAATATACATGCATATACATGTTAATATATATTTTTTTTCATTCGTACAAGTGAAAATAAAATTATATGGTCAAAATTTAGGCCTAATTTTACACATATTAAAAAAAAATCATTTTCTCATTTTTTTGAGGTAGTTAAGGGGGACATGACTGGCTATCCATTTTTATCAATTTTTAGGATATATTTACTTACAAAATTAATAATAAAAAAATATTCATTGATAAAAGATAAAAAATATAGTCCAAAAACTATAATATCTTATGTAAATATTCACCAATTGGTTTTAAACAATATTAAATGATGCTAAAAAAATGGTGGGCCATACTGCTGTCTATCCACTATATTTTCATGAAAAAAATAGGTGTTCCTACTCAAATTTTAGATGTTTGACCTAGTTATACTTAATAATTTTTGAAAATAATTAGTGTTTTGGAAACTATACTTGAAGTGATACAATTCATGTTCTTAAAACATATTTAAATTTTGAGTGTAGACATTTAAAATTATCTACACAAGTTCATTTTTTTTAAATCTCAAGAAAATCATGTCCATGGGTAGCTCCTTTTTGCCCCTAACTTTTTGCACCTACCCATATTTCACCCTATTATTAATGTATATTTTAACACAATAGTGGCTATTTAAGTTATACATTATTATAAAAATATATACAATAGTGGTTTTAAGTACATTATGACTTATTTATTGATCATATATGTGTTTGTTGTACTAGCTTCATTTTATTATACTTGATTGATAGTTATTTAGCTTATAACTAGGTTATTACTTGAGTAATAAATGTATTTGATTTAGATAGTGGGTTAATATTTATTATATAATTTAGTTATTAGATTCATTTAGTTTTAAAATAATAAAAAAATAGCTATAGATAGCTATAAGTGATTACTTGATTAATTTCATGTGAAAAAATAAATTTAGTGTAACTATTGGTTAGCCAAGTGGGGTCTAACATTATGGCATTATAGCTTAAGGTTTAAATATCACATATAATAAGTCCACTAATGTAAATTTAATTCTCCAAATTCATATGAAGGCTAATAGCGTGAGGTATATTTTTCAGTGAGGGACCTTATAATGCCAACCCTCCAGTTGAGCCAAATCAACAAGTAGTAAAACACAATGTGAAACTTTATCATATTCTCATTATTTTGAATGAGACTAGAGACATAATAGTAGATCTTGAGAAATATGTACATATAAATTAATAATATTAACAATAATTTCTATAGGAACAACCTAAAGAACAAGAACCAATTCAATAGTTAGAACACAAAATTTGGAAATACTTCTCAAAATAGGAAATAAGGAGGCAATTTCAAGAAGGATTCTAGGGTGAAAATCAGGTTGAGAGGAAGGAACCACTAGGGGTATGTTTATATTGTGTAGGATATCATTATTCCAAAGATTTTCCTTGGTGTAAGATAGATGAAAAAATCAAGAACATAACCTCTTCTTCACAATATGGAACCCTCCAACAACATATATATGTAGTGATTGATAATCAACAAGCTAATTTCCATGCCTCTTCCAATAAAGTATAAAGTAATTTATTTAGACATATAATTACTATTTTGATTGATATTGGAGATTATGAATGCTTTAATTCTCCTATAATGATGAGTAAATTATCTATGAAAGTTAGTTTTATGTCAAATGCATGATCAGTACAATATAGGAACGAGTCTAAGGTCAAGGTTGACATATGTCTCATTGAGGTAAAAATTAAGTTACCTAAATTCACCATGGCTTTTGATATTTATGTATCACCACCAAGGTCATATGATGTGACCTTATAAGTTAATTGGCCTTCTAGGCACAAATCCAAAGTTGATTGCTTCCTTAAAAAGGTTTAATGTTTGGATGATTTGGGAAACCAAACCCAAATCCAACGAATTTAGGAGTTAAAGCTTAGGAAAATTTCAGCCATCCAATTGAAGAAGGCTTAGTTTAATGGATGTCAAGAATTCCTAGTTAAAATGGATGAAATTACAAAATATAAAGAACCCATCTTGGAATACTATCCCTTTCTACAAGAATTTTTGATGTTTTTCTAGAAGAATTACTAGGGTTGCATTCTAAAAAAGAATTTGATTTCACTATTGATAACATTTCAAGGTCAGAACCATAGTTTAAGACACACTATATGATGATAATAATATAACTAGTTGAGTTAAAGGTAAAACTTTAGGACATGTTGGCCAAAGGTTTGATTCAACCACCTGTTTCACCATGGGATGCACCTATAGTCTTTGTCAAGAAGAAGGATGGAACCCTTTTTTGTGCATTGAATACTGCATGTTTAACAAGGAAAAAAATAAGGACAAGTATCTAATTACCTCCTATTGATGACTTTTTTTTATCAAATTAAATATATTATAGTCTTTTTGAAGATTTATCTTTGTGCATGAGATAATCAATTAAGAATTCAAGAGGAATATATTTTGAAAATACTTGTTAGAACTTGTTATGGGCATTATACATTTACATTACTTCCTTTTGGGTTAAAAAATGCACCAAAATAATTCATAAATCTCATGAACAATGTGTTTATGGATTATCTTTTTCATTTTTTGCTTATCTTTCTTGATGACATCCTCATCTATTCCAAGAGTGAGGAATAACATATTGAGCACTTATGGCCAGTTTTGTAACAGTTTCAGAAACACAAAATTTATGAAAGTTGTCCAAATGTTATTTATTTAAATTAAGAGTACAATAATAAAGACATATCATCTCCATAGAGGTAATTTCATCGGATCCAATTAAGATTAGGGCCATCATGGATTGGCTACCACCCAAAAATGTGCTTGAGGTACATAGTTTTATGGGATTAATAGGGTACTACAAGATGTTTGTACCAAATTTATCCAAGATAACTAACCTAATTACCTCTCTTTAAGAGAAGCAATGATGTTTCATGTTGTTATATATATTTGAATAAGCCTTTTAGGTTTTGAAATGGAGGCTTACTTCTACACTAGTGTTATAGATTCCAGATATGTATGACCATTTTTTAGTTATAACAAATGCTTTAGGAGATGGTTTAAGATGATTTATCATTTAGGATGGTTTAATTATGGCCTATAAATCTAGGAAATTAAAGCCTTCTAAGGAAAATTGTGCTCCTCATGACCTCAAACTTGTTTTCATAGTTCATGCCTTGTATGTTGGGAGAAATTATTTGTTGGGTAAACACTTTAAGCTTAAGACTAATAGCTTAGGTCTTAAGTAAATTTTCACTCAACCCAACCTCAATTCTCATTAGAGGTAATGGCTATATATATTTTTATATTATGAATTTAATATCAACTACATTAAGGGTAAAGATAACATAGTTTCAGATTTCATTATCTATAGAAGATACATTACAACATTGGTTACAATTAGGAGTACTTTTGAAGACCAAGTAGTAGATTTCTCACCTAGAGATGAACTTTATAAAAAAATTAAGAAATATTTCATTGAATAATCTCAAGATCATAGATACCAAGGCTTTTAGTTTGATAATAATGGACTCTTAAGGTAAAATGGTAGGATACATGTGCTTAATAAGGAAAATTTAGGGAATATTTTGCTAAAGGAATTATACAATGCTCTATATTTAGGGCATTCTAAAGTTACTAAGTTGGTTACAGAGTTAAAACCTTTGTATTTTTAGAAAGTAATTAAGAAAACTACAACTAATTTTATGTCTATATGCATAAAGCTTTAATGAGTCAAGGTTGGAGATATATATCCTATTGGGTTGTTGTACCCACATTCTGTACCTAAATAGAGGTAAGTTATTAGTATATATTTTGTCCAAGGTTTTCCTATGTTTAGAAACCATCATGACATGATCTTGGTAGTTGTGGATAAATTAACCAAGGTAGCTCATTTATTCTTGGTAATGTAATTGATGATGCACATATGATTGCCAAGAGGTTTTGAAATATATTTATAGGTTGAATGGGTTTCTTAAAAAAAAATATCAGATAGGGACCCTAAGATGACTTCCAGGTTTTGGTAGACTTTAAATTCAACTTTGGGAACTCAACTAAATTTTATTACAACTAACCATCCTGAAATGGATGAAAAAATAAAGAGGATAAATCAGATCTTAGAGTATCTTTTGAGGATGTATTTCATGGACTAGAAATATAAATGGGAAGAATGCCTACCATTGGTTGAGTTTTATTACAATAACTCATACCAATCAACTATGAAAAAGGCTCCTTTTGAGGAAATATATGGTAGGAGGTTAATAAAACCTATCAGTTGGGACAAGTTGGAATATAAAGTGGTCCTTGGACCTGATATGCTTGCTAAAATGGAATAGCAAGTGAAATTAATAAGCCAGAGATTGCTTAAAGCCAATGACATGCATAAAATTTACATTGATCTAAAAATAATAGTAAGGTAGTTTTTAGTTGGAGACGAATCTCTTATATGAGTTAAACCCAAAAAGAGTGCAATAAAGTTTGGTAAATTAGTATACCTATCACCTAGATTTGTGGGATGTTTTAAGGTTCTATAAGTGGTTAATCATGTAGTGTATAAGCTTACATTTCCACCAGATATAACACAAATAAATAATTTTTTTCATGTTTCATATATTAAGAAGTATATTTTTGATCCTACACATGTTTTGGATTGGAATGGTTTATAGGATATGGATCTAGGGGTGGTCACAATAGAATCAATTAGAATAATTAATAATCATAAGCTTAGTTTGCATAATAGAGAAGTATCATAGTGAAAGGTCCAGTGAGACCAATATTATGAGGATACTAATACATTGGAGGACTATGAGGAGTTATTGAGGCTATTTACTCATTTTTACATAACATTTATGCTAAACATTATTTATATTTTACTAAACTTTGTTTTATTTCATAACTATTATTTGAAATAAGTGTCAATTTTGACTAGTTTTAGGGGGAAGTATGTCACATCTAGTTTTACCTATGGATTATTTAAAACACTAAATAGTGGATTATGTGGTTAATGATTATAATATCTATTTTTTTAATTTTTGAGTTAGATTTATATATGTTATTTGGTTAACAAATATATTATTTGTTTTCATGATCAATATCTAGATAGATAGTTTTTGCATATGTTTGATTATGATTATGATCATGATTTTTTTAGATTACTTGCATTAAATAATTTCTTATGGTTATATGTTGATTAATATCATGATTCAGTCAACTACCAGTTTGTTTGATGATATGAATATAGGACTAACCCACCCTTATGTTTAGAAGAAAATTAATATCAGAGAGGGGGTGTAGATATCAATAATGTGGATTGAGAAAGGGATATTTAAGGACCTATGAACACACAAAAATTAGTTATTTGAATGAAGTAAATGACTCTCACACTAAATATTCTAAACCTTGTTTTCCTTGATTTCATTTTGAGTTATGAATTACTTGTGTGATGGTTTGTTGTTGTGGTATGATGCTTCTCACTACATTATACCTGGTAGAAACATAATTATATTAATTTGGTTTATTTTATTAAGTATTTTATTTGATTGATCACATTACAATTTCAATATATAATTTAGGAATCAAATGACCATGTTTTAAATATTAGAGGTTGAAAGGCAATTATTTTAATTAAGTTGTTTGACCATCTTTATTTAATCATCAAATACCTTTGTTGATGACAAAAAAATCATAAGAGACTTTTAAGAGAAAAATATTGCCCCTCATGTAATTTTTTTTAGATTTCACTTCAAATTTTTATACTTGATAATATTTTTACATACTTAGGAAAGTGGATAAAATATGGGTTTTAGTTTGGAAGATTCATGATACTTTTATGATGATGTTCTATTTGTTAAATGGAAAAAGTAAATGAGAATGGAATTAGGGTTTGGTCTTGTTATCATTATGAGGGTTGAACTTGCCAAGAATGAATGGATATTATGCGGTTGACATTTCTAGTAATAAAATTATGACTATGGGTTTAAAGGAAGAAAGACAAGGAGTGGTACATTGAAAATGGTAGTTACATGAGGGTTAGTGTATAAATTGTAGGAGATAATAGAGGTCATGTAAGATGCGCACAAAGGAAGAAAACAATATAAGAATGAAGTAAAATAGAAAAATATAACATCATGTTAGACTATGGGAAATTAAAAAAAGAAGCTCATAACAAGGGGGAGATATCTATTTCTGCAATCAAAAGTTAAAAATTTCCTAACTAGGAAAGTTACTTATTAAATTTATGTATGAAAATGAAATGGGTTTCTATTTTAGTATGAAATGTTTTTTTGAGGAAAATAAGTAAATTCTTGATATGGGGTTTATTTCAAGGTCATGTGTGTGTGTGTGTGTGTGTGTGTGTGTGTGTGTGTGTGTGTGTGTGTGTGTGTGTGTGTGTGTGTGTGTGTGTGTGTGTGTGTGTGTGTGTGTGTGTGTGTGCATGCGTGCTCTTTTCACAATATTAAATATTATTGTTATAGCACTAGAAGTG
>JARHVA010000578.1:4787500-4867500 GCA_037957365.1 Torreya grandis | reverse complement strand
ATAAGGTATGAATTTATCCTTCAAATTATAAATCAATATATCCAAATTATTTATATAAGTCTTACCTTTATGAACTCTTTCCACTTGCACATGCTACCACCATAAGAATGTGTGACCCTTTAAATTTGTCCATGAAAATTTTACCTCCTTTAGATATTTGATACATTCATACTCAAATTATTTATTTAATGCATTGATTCAATCAATGATATCTTTAGGACTCAAAGTACCTAAATAATTAATAGGGTCAAACTTCAACTTACTAGTCATTCTAAAAAAATTCACAAAGTAACATATCTTCATGTTCATCAATACCTTCTTCTAAAACATGGTTTTACATATCTTATTCTAAAAATTAAACATAAATTTCATAATATTCTATAAAAAACCCCAAATTCATGCAGTCTACATAGCCTTGATATGAGATTTCAACTCATAAATCCATATAAGTTTTTAAGTCTTTGTGTTCTTGACACTCTCAAAGTGAATCCTCATTAGTGTGTAATTTATTCAAGATAAAAGAATAATAAATACACCTTTTACCTAACACTCATGGTGGATAATGTCTTCATTTGTTTCTACTCACACTCTTGAATGCAAATAATATACTTTTATTCATGCACTCCCCTATAAGTAATAAAGCCTTTCTTTGATTCCAAATGATGTAGTCATAGTTATGGGTCTTTTTGTATCATTAATTATGCACCCTTGGATGAGGTTCTTTAGGATCCATCTAACTAAGATACACAATGGGAGAAACCTCAGGTAGTGGGTTTCCTATGGTGAGGTTGAACCTCCAGAGAAGGCTGACTTCCTCTTGATGGATCACCTAAACTAATTCCTTTGGTTGGAAAAGGGTTAGAAAAGGGAGAAAGGAGGACTAAGAGATATAAAAAGTGATTCACTAAATTTAAATGAGTCACTCACATAATTTTAAATAAACACTAGATAAGCACAAGATAATCATTATTCACACAACCTCCCAAACTAGATAATTACATAAGTATTTCATGAACTAGGCTCACCAAGCAATCAAAGAAGCAAAGAGGAATTCTAAGATTCAAACCAAGCATCCATTAATGGTAGAAATAAAAAATTCAAACATATAAAAAGCTTTAAAATACCTTAAAAGAGGAAATAAAGAAGGAAAATGGATATGGAAGAATCTCCTTCATAAAGCCATCATGCACAAGCTTACTAAACACTAGTTAAAGGCAAGAGATAGGTGAAAAATAATATTATTGCATCAATAGGTAGTTCTTAAATTTTTTGATAGGGTCATGCCTTGTCAAATGAAAGTCTCTTTATCTTCTTTCTTAAATCAAAGAGTCTATCTAAAATTAGAGAGATAGCCTTTTCAATAGGGGAGAAATGGGAGATATAGGATAAAAGGGAAGAGAGATGAGAAGCATGCAATTAGAATCAATAAATGAGCTGCCACCACATTTTAATGAATTCATAACCACTTTTATCAAATCAAGACTAATCCTTCATTGACAAAATTAACTTTCATTTACCCCAATAGCCTTAAGGCTCTCTCACTGGTTGAGAAACACACTATAAGACAAGTATCAGTTAGGGATGATGAGTCATGATATTATTAAGGGAAATTCTTTAAAGGATATAAAAAATAATTGATTGATTCACATTTAATTTCCAATCCCCAAATCTCTTTCTTGGATATTATATGCCACCCTCCACTTGGCTTCATTATAAGGAAAAAATATTCATATCCATGGACTTGATAGAGCCATAACTATGTTTGCTTTAAGCAAATTTAGGTACCTATTTATTGAGGTTATGACCATGTCAAAAGATAAGACATCTCTTTTCATAATCATAACTCTATTCATACTTCAAACCCTATACATAAGTATGAAAACCAATCCAATTTATTAGTTTTCTTATAGTCATAATTTTAATGAAGATCGACCATTTGCTAAGCTTCATCCTTTATCTCTGTTAGGTTTAAATAAACCTATTCTACCTTTAAACCTTATAAAAGCCAAGGACTCATTGTACACTTGTATCCTCATCAAATATCAATAGACATAGTCATAGTCATGAAAATGTAATGCAACCTAAAAAAACAAGTCTTGCAAGTTCTAAATCTTCAAACCAGAGGTCCATATTGAGCTTTAATGGTGACCTTAAAACTTGAAATATTTACTCTAGGTCAACCTAAATTGTATTTGGATCTCATCTCTATGTATTTACCTACCTAGGTCCCAAAAGTAATTTGATCTAATATGTCTATATATGTGGCATCCCTACCATGCTCTCTATCATATTTTGAAATATGACCATTGTAAATTTTAACATGTGTCACCATCTTGTGCCTCAAGGGACTTTATTAAATTTTCTCTGTCAATTCTTGAGTCAATATTCCTAAATTATGACACTTGGAAACCCCATGTTAATTTTATGGATCTTAATTCTAGTCTTCATCTAATTACTAATTTTGTACCATGTGGTAGCCTCACATGTAATATTTGTTTGTTGATTTCTTGACCTTATGTAGACCATCGATATTCTTTAGATGTTTGGATGCACTCCATCTATCTTTAATTATCTTGATCAAACATGCACCATTGATCCATTAATTCACCATGATCATACCACTTATTATCCCTACATTCAATCCTAAGGTCCTCTGACTTGTTGACCTTATTCTCACCAGTGATCTTGATTTGCATTATTTAACTCACGCTATTGATCTTGATAATACCATTAACTTGAGATATTATCCACATGATATTGATCTATGATATAATAAAATTAGACTTTGACACTTGAAATTACTACATTCACTCTCAATATCCTTTGAATAATTATAAATTTAAATGGCTACTTTCTATGGCTTATATTTGATGTCCCCGGGCATGTTTCTCACTGCAAGACCATCTTTAAAGGCTTATATATTTGAGATAGAAAAATAATCAAGAGACCAAATTTGTAGGGGACATTAAAGGCATAAAAATAATCATTTCCATGTAGTCCTCCAACTTTGATAGTTATCCCAAGTACACTTATAAATTACATAACCAAATTGACATGTTCATTCCTGCATGATGTGTCATGATGGTCTAGTTCTTCTAGGCTTGTGCTAATCATCTTTGGACCCATTAAGGATCTGATAAACCTTTGAGACTTTGAAAAAACCTAATTCATGCCTCCTAGATTCCATGAACACCATGTAAACCTATTGGATCCTTTCACTTGCAATTCTAGACCTATTTCTAGACCTACTTCTCAAAATTTAGCAAATTCACTTTAAGATTTGCTTAAAGTGTTTCAAAAGATTGAAAGTGACATGTTATCTTCATCTTCCACCATTTACTCATTCAATCAATAGGAACTCTTCTCAAGTTTTCACACCACAATTGGGACCTCCACAAAATACTACATTGCATCCATCTAGGCCAAAGCTTCATATGTAGGCCAATTTTAGTGAACATTTTTGTAGACCTCTTGGGATTGCATGCCTACTATGAAATATATTAGTTTCCATGTCTAATCCATTAGTAATATTAATTCAAAAGTATTTTCTCTCAGCTAATATGAAATTGGTACAAGGTTGTCCCTTTCTAAAACCTTCTCTTGAAGCAAAAAAGACAACAAGAATAAAATAAACACTATGCCCAAAGCACTTATGGGAGGGAAATACAAAACTAAAAATAATGTGCATAAATACCTTAGATAAAAACATGAAAAACTACTCTAATATATATAATGGATAAAAAATCTTCTAATTATAAGTATTTAAATGAATGATATTGATTGGGATGGGTAATACCTTTCCATCTAGATGGGCAACCTAAAAAGCATTATTTGTTTGCATCCATGAATCAAATAAGGGCCACTCCATAAGTTGCCAAACTTGGTATGGTTTTCTGGCTTGGCCTTATTTTAATTCCACTTGAGGACTAAATCCCCTTCTTTGAATTCCCCTGCTATGGCTCTCTTGTCAAACACTTGCTTGACTTGATCTTGGTGAGACTCTAGTGTCTTCATTACAAGGTCCCTTGTTTCTTCAAGCTCCATGAGCTCTACCATCCTTATGCTCATAGGTTCACTCTCCATAAAATCAAATTGATGGGCTAACTCTAAGGTAGGAAACTCAATAGATATGGGCAATTTAGCCTCCCTTCCATATATAAGGACATATGGCGAGTTACCAATGACAACCTTGGGAGTCACTCTATCAACCCATAAGGTTGTCCTTAGCTTTGTTTTCCATACTATTTGATTCTCTTTCATAGTCCTCTTGATTGTCCTTATCAATTTCTTATTTGTGGACTCTACTAGTCCATTTCCTTGGGGGTATTAATTTGGGGATGTACTAAGGTAGATGCCTAGCTAAAGTGCCCATTCACTTGTCCTCATGCTAATAAATGCTAAGCAATTATCTAAAATTATTGTTATTGGTACACCAAACTTCATTACTATGCTATCATAAAAGTCCAACACTACTATTTCATTGGCTTCTTTTACGGAAATTTCTTCTACCCACTTAGTGAAGTAGTCAGTAGTAGTGAGTACCCATTTGTGTCCTCCACTAGAAGGTGGATTGATCATTCTTATGAAGTCCAAACCCTACTACATGAAGGGTTGTTCCACTTAAATTGGGTTGAGAGGAAAGGATACCAATATTTGATTTCCTATAAAGAGAGAACACTTTTGACATTTTTTGACCCATACATAGACATCTTTGAAGAGGCTGGACCAATAATAACTAGCTCTCATCACCTTTGATGTTATATTCCTTGGGGTAAAATGGACTTCTATAGGCCCATCATGGAATTATTCTAAGAGATTTGTCACTTGATTATCATCAATCCACCTAATAAGCACTCCATTTAGGTCTCTTGTAAATAAAACCCCATCAACCAAGGCATAAGATGTTAGGGTGTGGAGATAAAAGCTTCAACTGTTTGCTGACACAAGAAGAGGATGTTAAAGAACCAGAGGAACTAGCATCAGCAGTATAATTGACATCAGTCACAGATAATGGAGAAGGAAACTGGTGATGGCAGGAGGTCGACTGATGTCAGTAGCACTAGGCAAGCAGGGATCAACGTCGATTGCCTGTGTATTCCAGAACTGCTATTGACGAACAGTCAGTTAAGTGAAGTGAGTGTTTGCATGTCAAATGACTAATTATAGTCATGAGCTGTGTGTGTAATTATTGTAGTTATATTTCTATTTTTGTAACCATGGGATTCTATTTAAAGACCCATGAGGCATGTATTGTAATTACCAAGAAGGCAAGTAAAAGCATTGAAGCAAGCAAGGTCAAGGAGATCTACAGGTGTAAGGTCAAGGAGATCAGCTGAAGCTTTCAAGGAGGGATAATAACTCAGGCTATAGAGTTGTTGTGTTGAGCAAGAGAGAGAGGGAAGAAGGTCTTGAGGTGTGGCAAGCCTTTGAGGTGGAGGAAGAAGTGGCATCTTCCTTATTGTATTTTCTTCTAGTAATATCTAATACAAGATTGTGTATTGTCTCTCAAATTCTTTGGTGTCTCAAGTTTCTAGTTAATTTATCATTCTGGTATAATTTTGTGTTTAATTGCTTATAAGAAAGTAATCAATTGTGCTTTCGTTGGATAAGGGGTCACCTAACAGTTGGTATCAGAGCATATTGATTGTTATAAGTTCTCCTGACAAGTGGTATCAGAGCTACGGTTTGCAGGAAGTAGGTTAATTTTTTGATTACAGGTCATTCACAAGGTGTTTTTATTGAGTGGGAGTTCAACAATGGTAGAAGAAAGTAAGCCACAAATGGAGAAGTTTAACGACAAGAATTATCAACACTAGAGGATGCAGATTAAGGATTATCTGTATCAGAAGGATCTGTACTTACTGTTGGGTGGGGTTGCATGCAAGCCCATAGATATGAAGGATGAAGAATGGAGTGTTCTTGATCAGAAGGCTCTCGGTTCCATAAGGTTAAGCCTTGCATCATCTGTGATTTCTAGCTTATCACAGTGCAAGACAATGGAAGAGTTGATAAAGTCCTTGGCAAATTTATATGAAAATCCCTTGGCTTCTAGTAAGGTATATCTTATGAAGCAGCTATTTACTTTGCAAATGCAGGAAGGTGGATCGATACATACTCATCTCAGTGATTTCCATGGTTTGGTAAACCAGTTAGCTTCAGTCAATATTGTTTTTGATGATGAGGTAAAGGCTCTCTTGATTTTATGTTCTTTGCCTGAAAGTTGGGACAGCTTGGTTATGGCAGTAAGTAATTCTACATCTGCTTCTAAAATCTTAAAAGTTGATGATGTTGTGAGTGTGATCTTCAATGAGGAAATATGCAGGAGAAGCACAGGTGAATCATCAGGTAATGCTCTAAGTGCAGAAAGCAGGGGAAGGCAAAGGGAGAAGGTTGAGTAAGGGAAATCAAGGTCGAGAAGGAGATCTGAATCCAAAGGTGTTACCTACTGGTTTTGTGGAAATAAATGGCATATAAAGAAGGAGTGTTGGTTGAGAGATAAAGAGAATCAACATGCAGGTATTGAAGAAGCAAAGGATGCAAATATTGTGGTACAGGACGCTCTCATACTTTCTTTGGATAGTCAGGTAGGATCATGGATTTTAGATTCTGGGTCATCTTTTCATGCATCCACAAATAGAGATTTGTTTTATGAGTATGAACAGGGAGACTTTGGAGTCCTTTATTTAGGGGATGGTACACCTTGCCAGATAGTTGGCAAAGGGAAAGTGCAGTGAGATTGCAGATTGACAACACATGGGTGTTGAAGGAGGTCATGCATGTTCCAATTTTGAAGTAGAGTCTGATTTCTGTAGGAAGGTTGGGAGATGAGGGATGCATAATAACCCTCACAGTAGACTCTTGGAAGGTTACCAAGGGAGCACTTATTCTAGCAAGAGGTAAAAAAGTAGGTACTCTTTATCTACCTACTTGTATTACTGATTCTACTTCTGGTGTAGATTCAAAGATGTGGTCTAATAGGCTTGGTCACATGAATAAGAAGGGAATGGACGTTCTTGAATCAAAAGGTATGTGTTCAGATTCAGAAAGCATAGATAGAGTTCATTACAGGAAAAGGAAATTTGATGCTTTTGACAGGAACAAAGAAGCCTTGGTGTTTATGGAGGAGATGAAGGACAGAGATCAGTCATAGGGGCTGAATAAATCTAAGCAGGGTAGCATGGACAGAGGTTTGATCCAAGAAGAGCTCACAGATGAAAATTTCATCACTTACAAGAACACACAGACACTAATGTCAGTCACACGGGACCGACATTGGTCAGCCAGATACTGACATCAATGATGTGCAGACCAGCAGGGTCAGTAGGTCAGGCCAGAGAAGTCTGATGTTGGTCATCAGGACCGACATCGATAGGGGGGACACCGGCGTCAGCCAGGGAAATGACATCAACAGTCAGGGTCAGTGTAGGGAACCAACATCGGTCAGGAGTAGACTGGGAGATGGCTGAGATTGGTCACTGGAACGGATGTTGGGTGGATCAATGAGTCTCAAACACCCATATGGAGGTTAGAAAAGGTATGTGAACCTCATATTTGTTGTTTACCTTCTTTATATTGCTTACTGATAGTCAAGAACTAGGAAGATGGAAGAAGAAATGCAGGTAGAATCTAGAAATAGTGGGAGCTTGGCATGGATGAGGAGTGTGAGTCCTTGGAGAAGAACCAAACATGTATTTTTTGGTAGAGTTGTCAGCTGGAAGGAAGCACTAGATAGAGGGATGGATTCCCATTTTAGAGAAGAGAGTGGATGGACACATGAGACAGAAGGCTATGGTATATGGTCTTGTTTAGGCTGTAGAACAATGGAGGTTTGACCATTGTATTTTATCTTTACCAGGTTGGATAATATTAGCTACATTATCCTATTACTGTATTGTGTTACTTGTTGTAGGGTTTCATATACAGGGAGTTTTCTGAGCTAAGGGTAGAGTTGGTTTAGAAGTATGTCATGGAGAATTTGGGAGCAGCAAAATTCTTGTGGCATAAGATACAGGTACTGCATCACAGGTTTACATGGTGGTTAGTCTTCAAGAGTGACTTTGAAGAGGGATACAGAGCCAAAGGAATAAAATAGATGGTGTATAAGTACAGGTACAGTAGCAGCTGTTTATCTCCAAGTGGGAGATTGTTAGGGTGTGGAGCTAAAAGCTTCAACTATTTGCAGACACAAGAAGAGGATGCTGAAGAACCAGAGGAATCAGCATTGGTAGTATAATCGACGTCGGTAGTATAATCGATGTCGGTCACAGACAGTGGAGAAGGAAAACGGTGATGGAAGGAGGTCAGCCGACGTCGATAACACCAGGCAAGCAGAACCGACGTCGGTCACCTGTGTATTCTAGAACTGCTATTGATGAACAGTCAGTTAAGTGAAGTGAGTGTTTGCATGTCAAATGACTAATTATAGTCACGAGCTGTGTGTCTAATTATTGTAGTTAGATTTCTATTTTTGTAACCATGGGATTCTATTTAAAGACCCATGAGGCATGTATTGTAATTACCAAGAAGGCAAGTAAAAGCATTGAAGCAAGAAAGGTCAAGGAGATCTACAGGTGTAAGGTCAAGGAGATCAGTTGAAGCTTTCAATGAGGGATAATAACTCAGGCTATAGAGTTGTTGTGTTGAGCAAGAGAGAGAGGGAAGAAGGTCTTGAGGTGTGGCAAGCCTTTGAGGTGGAGGAAGAAGTGGCATCTTCCTTATTGTATTTTCTTCTAGTAATATCTAATACAAGAGTGTGTATTGTCTCTCAAATTCTTTGGTGTCTCAAGTTTCTAGTTACTTTATCATTCTGGTATAATTCCATGTTTAATTGCTTAAAGAAAGTAATCAATTGTGCTTTCATTGGATAAGGGGTCACCTAACAGTTGGTATCAGAGCATATTGATTGTTGTAGGTTCTCCTGACATAAGAGATGGACTAAAGTCTAAAATACCTTCTCTTTTCCCTATCCATACCTTATGAGAACTCACCTGTTATCAATAAATATGTCATATCCTAGATATAATTAGTGTCAGGTGTAGGTGTATCTATCTATGAGTTGTCTTGTGTCACCAAGATAACTTCATCACCTTCCTAATGATCATCAAACATATGCTCACATAAGCCTTTACCTCTCACTAGATTAGTGACCTTGATCTCCACATCATACTCCATGACCTTGGTAATCCAACCAGCCCTATTTTCATTCAAGTCCTTGTTAAGAAAGAAGCCCCTCACTCTTAGATGAGACACCATAAGATAGATTTTACTATTGAAGAGCATTGGTCTAAACTTATTGAGGATTCTTAAAGCTGCAAGAACTTGGTTTTCTATAAAAGTATACCTTACCTCATGCCCTTAAACCCTTTGACTAAAAAAATTAATTGGTTACTCAAGTCCATCATTATTTTGAATCATCATGGCTGATATATTATCACTATCTGCAAAGGCATACAACATGAAATCCCTTGAGAAATTAGGATTCATGAATGAGGGTGCTTGGCCAATGACTTGCTTGATAACATCAAATTCTAATTTACCTTCATTTGAACAAGTGAACACTTGGTTTTTATTTAACATGGCAGTGATGGGTTTGACCAAGTTTGCAAAACTAGGTATAAACTTTCTTATGAAGTTTATTTTCTCAAGGAAGCTCTAAAGTCCCTTATGCTTGTGTAAAGATAATGTGAAGATGACAATTATTATTTTAGGGTCAATAGTTAATCCCTACTTTGACACAATATGTCCCAAGAGTTTTCCCTCATAGATAAAAAAACACATATTTCTTGGGGTTCAAAGAGATCTCACATTCTCTACATATTTCAAAGATCAATCTCAAGTGATCCAAGTGTTCACTAGCCATTTTGGAGAATTTTTTTATGTCATCCAAGTAGACCAACACCATTTAATTTAAAAATACTTATAAATCCATGTCCATTGCTATTTGAAAGGTAGCTTTGACATTTGATAAAGCAAAAGGCATCTTTTGATAAGCATATGTGCCCCACTTTGTGGTGAAGATTGTCTTGTATTAGTCTTCTTCTCTTATTAGTACTTGGTTGTATCCTAAGTACCCATCCAAAAGAGAGAAGCTTTCTAAACCAACAAATATTTGAAGGAGTTTTTCCATGGATGGTAAGGGGTAGTGATCTTTTAAAGAGACCCTATTCAAATCTCTCAAGTCAACACACAACCAGATCTCTCCATTCTTATTCCTTATAGGTACTAGGTTGCCTATCCATGAGGAGTGCTTGATGATAAAGATGATATTGGATTCAATTAATTTAGTTAATTATTTCCTCATAAGATCTTCAATTTTGGGGTTGATAGGCGTTTACTTCTACTTGATAGGATTGGTATTAACCTAGAATTCTATAGTATGTTAGAATCAAAACCTCTCAGGTATATAATATTCCCAAGCAAACATGTCTACATAGTATTTATAGAGTTCAATGAAATCATGCCTTTCAACTTTAGTGCTCACCTTTTTGAGCTTGAGAAGTTTGTATTTGAGGATAAGGAATCTTTCATAGTTCTCTTCATCACTTAACATCATTGCCTTATCCTTTCTCATATAGCCCCCCTCATGGAAAAAACCTTAAAGTGTGACCAACCCTTTAGGAAGTTTTTTAGACCTTAGCTAAACAATTTGATCTTCATACTGATGTTGAAATTCATCTTGGTTTACTGAGAGAAAATATGCTTCCAACTACAAGAAATAAGCAATCTACTTGTCACTATCAAAGACCTACCAATGAGAATCATTATCTAGCACTAATGGTCTTACTACCACTTTGACTTATGGCTACACTTTGGACTTCTTTAACTTAGTTGGGATATGAAATTGACCTCCCATGACTACCAACCTATCAACATGTTAATTTTGGTTCCTTAGCACTGATTAGATGTTGAAGGCCTCAAAGTCCTCTATTAGGTCCCACACTGTATGTTTGTAGGATTTCATCAAGGTATTCTTTATGATGTTCTAGCCTTTGACTTGATGCATTATCAACTCACTATCCCTATATACTTGTAACTATTTGATTCCCATTTTATTAGCCCATTGAAGGCCATGGATAAGGCCCTCATACTCAGTTGCATTGCAAGAGAAACTATATTGGAACCTATAAGAATAAAAATACTTATCATTATAAGGAGACATTAGCATTGCACCTGAACCTACCCCATGTTTTCTCTTTGAACCATCGAAGAACAATTTCCATAGACCACCATTACCTTTCTAAGGTTTAGTGAGGGATGGCATGGATTTATTCTCCTTATGTAATCAATAAACTCCAATGTCTATTTTTTCAACACCTTATAAAGGGTCAATCAACTAATTTTCACTTCATAACTAATCCAAGAACATATCAGGTATTTCCTTAGGATGAGTGTTTAGTTCTAGACCAATAAGGTGATCATCTTCATTTAGGATGGTATAATTGATGTTTGAGCTTTCTGGCCCATAAGGATCTATGTGAAATTGTGAAATAGGCTCAAAATTAATGGATACCTTGGTCCCATAACTTGTCCTAAAATCCATGTAGGACTAATATACTACTAGATAACCCCCAATTTTTGTTGTGAAGTCTCTAGATAAGCATAGAGAAAAATAAGGAAGCACATCTAGAATCAACACATCTTGAGCCACTGAAACACTAGGACAAGCATGCAGGGTCAAGTTTAGACCTTTGATGATACCAACTAGTTTTGTGGAAGATCCATAAAGCTATAGAACTCACTTATATTGGGGCTCATACTCCAAACCAAGTTAATTTGCTATTAAATTTGGCATCATTTAAGTACTTGCTCCACTATCTACCATGCAATTGTTTACTAAGGAGTCACCAATGATTACATAAATATAAAAGGGAGGAGGTTTGACACCTTATTTGATTTCCCTTCATTATTCCCTTTGGTTTCATTGGTGAGAAATACATTTTCCTTACTTGGTGGATTGTTTGAAACATTGATCTTTGACAAACTCTCTTGAAGGATAACCACCTGACTAGGTATAGAAACCATATCCCACATTAGTACACTCACATTGGATTTCTTCATTTATTCCAAAATATTGATGGGAAAACCACCAAATTTTGGTTGTGCTTTGGGAGCCACAACTATACTTTAAACTTGTGAGTTTTATGGTACAAAGTTACTCCCTTGATTTTGATTCCTTAGAGCTATTGAAAACCTTGGGGTAGAAGTAAGTTATTTTTTCTTTAATAACAATGGATTGATAGTAGGAGGATATTTGATTGTTTGATAGTTACCATCCATGTTTCTCCTTTTGAACCTTGTATTTGCTTCCATTGGAACATATGCTTGACTATAACTAGCCTACTGATTGAGTGCATAACAAAATTATTACTCATAATTAACCATTGTAGCACCTAACTAGATTCATCCTTAATTAGGGATTTGGCCTTGTTGAGGCTATTCTAGTTTTGTCATCATAGTCACTTTTATGTTTTAAGTCATAAGAGCTTGATTGTACCCATATCTGGCACCTTAATTCCATTTCTCATTGAAATCTTTATTGAGCTCAGCATTTAGGATAATGGATTAACTAAAAAACTAATTCTAAGGCATGGTACCCTTAACCTCTTGAGTAATATTATTCTAAGTAGGGAGCAAAGTATTAGAGGTACTTATAACATTTAGATTATAATTACTATTGTCACTTGGATTTTCATGCTTTGAGGAGATGTATCATCTCTCCTCATCCAAGTTTCACAATTGAAACACCTCTAGACTTGTGGGTAGCCTATGAATGAGGTGAATCTCTAGATAGGGATAGCTCCCTTGATGTACCACTTTGGATCACTACTACACCTAAAATTTGTGAGGGAAAAGGGAGAGAAAAATATTCTAAGGGAGGTGATACACCAAATAAGTTGATGACTTCCAACTAGCTACAGGTTACACATCATAACAAGGGACTAACTAAGCATACACTTCTCTAATCTGCATCTTCTCACATCAATGTTACAGTATGAGCTTATGATGAATGTTTAGGATATGAGATCTAGAAAAGAGGCATAAAATGACACTATTTGAATAGACTAACTCACTCAAACTTGACACATCAAAAAATACTTCACATGCCCTACAAGAAGAAGCTTTCCAACTACAAATAGGTGAGAGAATGAAACAACAATGCTAAGGAGAAAATAAGTCATCACTAAGTAAATTCAATCATCCAAGTAGACACAATATGAAAAATCATGGAAGAGGTAAAAATAATTAGTATTATTGATCAAATGGTATTCAAATGAGTAGGGATTCACCATACTTAAGTGGAGCATAATCTACAAGGCCAAAATGGCTAGTTCTTATAGAACTTGAGTTAGAGAGAAGAAGAAATAAGTTAAAAGGTCACAAGGACACTTTTCATGCTATTAAAATGAGATTATTGTGCATGGGAAGATATTTTTAAATGAACCATGCAATTTTAACAAGCATAAGTGTCTATACAAGGCATGAAACTCATGAAAAGTGGCATGAAACTCCTTGTGTTTACTCAAAACAATGCTTTCATGATTCACCTCTATTTTAACGTCAAAAAACTGATTATGGATAGGTATTATTATTGTAATAAAGGGGAAGGATTTTATACATTCATATCCATGCATTGGTTATAGTCTTGATCATCTAAAATCATCTGGAAGTGAGCCAACACCATATGTAGTCAAAGAAACTCCTCTTTCCCACACCTCATATACTTGGCCTCAAAATTGGGTTTATTTTCCAATTAAAATATATAAAATGGAGTATATGAAACTTTTTAAAACCCTCTAAGGCCTTAGAGGTATTAGGCACACCTTAAAATTAGCTCACTTGAAGTTTTCCATCCTTTTCACTAGCTTAGTCACTATGCCAATTTTTGAATGGCTAAGATGAGAGCTTTGGTAGGCATACTTAGGTTGTTTTTTGAAGTATTACATATAAATTATGTGTTAAAACAAGTGTATATATTACTTAAAATGTTTTTTTCATCCATTGAAAGTCTCTATAACCTGCACCATGCATAAAATAGTCAAAAGAAACAGTTTTATACCATATCCATATAGATTTTGTACGACTCAAAAAGATGGATAGGATATTGAGAGATTTATATTCAATGTTAAAACACTTTCATGGCCATTTCATCCCATTTTTATATCCCTCTATCTTCATCTTCCCAATCAAGTCCTTCCAAGGGTCTAGTAGGGGTTTTGAGTATTTTAACCTCTTAAGCTTTGTTCATAAAGATGGGACATTATAAATTCAAATAAATTTCACAAAATAAAATTTTATGACCTCATTAAACCTCCCTAAACTCCCTTGACCTCCATGCAAAGTCTTATGAAAGATGTGAGCAATCAAACCTCTCATATCGAGCTTGTTTCCCCACTTCACATAGGTCTGATGTAGCCTTGAGCCAAAGTAACTTTCCTTGTAGTTTATCATGAATTAAAAAATATTTAAAACCTATAAATTCATATTATAAACATTTTAAAACTTTTTATAAATCTTATCTCATGCTAGAATTGAAGGTGACCTCTCATTTGGGCACTAGGCCTAACCATGCCTAATAGCCTTTCTGCACCTTAAAGCCCAAAATGGATTTTTGATGGCTCTACATATATTATATAACTATATTTTTATCCCATAGACATTTTTAAATTATTTTTAAATCTCACTTAGCGATAGAAGTGAAATTGGTCTCACGTTTGGTCTTTAAGCCTGAACATGCCTAATAGGCATGACTATAACCCTTGTAGGTTTTGACTACTCTACTTAGTTTAATCCCTATATGATTGGTTTATAATGTTTTCCTAGTTTTATTCTAGCTTAAAACACTTCCTTTCAAGTTTAAAACAACTTTTGATCCACCCTTCTACCACCTTTTCTCCAAAACCTACCAATTTTACCTAAGGGGGATGCCCTCTATTTGAGACAAAATAGAGGGCACTTACCCTTATTTTATAGAAAAATTAGGTATTTTATATGATTATACAAGTGTTAAGGATAATATATGAAAGTTTTGACTCTTTTATTATGTCTCTAGACCCCTAAACCTCCTCAAGATCCAAGACAGGTTCTTTAAAAGGCAGACTCTGTGGATGTTTGGAGTATAGGCTATGTGTTGATTGATTAGGGATCCATCCTTATCTATTTACATGAAATTTTTGTACCATTAAGAATAAATTATAATTTTTTAATAACCTATAATTATTTTTAACATTCTTTTTACTTGATAGAACTCTTTAATTCATATTTTTGAGTTCGACTATCTCAACCTGCAAACTGTATTCTTATTTGAGAAGACCCCTGTAGGTGAATATCACCTAATTAGACTCTGATCAAAATGTGTAAATACCCTAATTTAATATTTAAATGGTCATATATCAGTTAATTTAACTAATTAATTACATACTTGGGCTAAACCATCACTTAGGACTTCAAACTTATTTACTGCCTGAGACAGTCATCTACAGTTGACTATAGGTGCATATGAGCTATAATTTAGATTTGGTAATGGTGTTCAAAGGATATCCTTGTATTATTTATGTAAAAAATAATATTATAATGTTTTTATTCACCTTTAATGTCCTAAAACACTACCTAGACACCAATGCCAACCCACTATCTATCTTCCTAGTTGGAGGTGCATATTTTCCTTTAGAGGGACACTTGTAGGTGTCCATGAAGATTGAAAAACTATGCATCAACATCATAATGGTGACCTTCATGATAGTTTGTAAATCACTAAATCATTAACTTAATTATAACCATGATAATATGTTTTTTTTGAAACCTTGAGATGTCAAAGTCATTTAAAAATCAAATCTTGTAAACATGAATGCAAGATTTTAGTGCTTTTATAGCCAACTTTTAGGTTCCATAATTCTATCTTTTACTCACTTTTTGACCTCCATATTTGGAATGGATCATATATACAATATGGGATACAATTTATACCTATTTATATGATTTAAAATATTTTAAACCATGTTATATGATATTCATAACATTCCCTTGGACCTCTATTTCACCTTTTGGGGACTAAATCCAAAAACTCAGTCATTTCCTATTCAAGGTAGTTTACACCTTCATTTACCAATTTAAAATTTAAATTAGGTATATTATGATAATAACATAAAATTTAACTTAAAATAATTATTTTTCATGCTCTAATTCCCCCATTGAGAGTTTTTTTGTCCTTTGCTAGGACCACTTGTAGGTAGTTATCGTCACATACAAGCAGAGGATGCAACATTGTAGATAATTTACCCATTTAACATTTAACGGAGGTATATTATGATATTAAAATATAATATAACTTTAAATAAGGATTTTTTGTGCTCCAAATTCCCCCATTGAGTCTTTTTTTGTCCTTTACTAGGACCCCTTGTAGGTAGTTATTGTCACATACAAGCAGAGGATGCAACATTGTAGACAGACTAAAGAGTGTGAAAAATTCACTATTTTTGACTTTTAATGAGTTTAAAAACTCTCTAAAGAATTTAAAATATACCCTCTTCACTATAAATACTCACTTTTAATATTAACTCTTCCTTCATGGCACCTATAGGTGCATACCAATGGCAGAATGTGTTAGTGACTTAGTATGACTGCCATAGTCTCTTCTTCTTGACAAGTGAAGGTTTATAATTGATGTACCTAGTATGAGAGTGTGTTACACATATTTATAATATAATTAAAATTACATGAATCATGCTCAACATGTTTCACACATGTGATTCCCTATGACTACAAGTGAGAATGAACAAGGAGTTGACTGTGAGTAGCAAGACTAAAAGTTTGATACAAGCATGATGTGATGAAAAAATGAAAAAAAAGAGGTGATATTATGGATTTTATACATGAGAAACATCACATCCCATTACCATGAGACCTATGAAGAGAAACACATAGTTTGTAACAATAAAAACTGATTGAGACTACACATGGTGGTACCTTCTTGCAACACGAGATAACTTGCCCATAAAAACAATTTAAAACATGAATAAAAACATAGGGAGAATTAAAAAAGGAATACAAAATCATCTGGAATCAAATTTAGTAATTGGTTTGTATATACTTGTCCAAAATAGAGAAAAACCTATATGGTGTACATATTAACAAGCAAAATAATGAAGTAAGCTTGTATAAGATGGTTCATAAAGCATGGTTGACCAATATTGAAAATATTTATATGGAAATGGATCTCTCTGAGTTTAATAACACCTCCCAAAGGTGTTTGAATTGAAACCTCTTCCATTAATCATACTAAGCATGAACTTATTGATCACTTTTACTTTTCTAAAAGGGAAAGAAAGGAACATAATGGTTTTGATATTTTTTTAGAAATTTAAACTCATTTAAAGAATTGATATTAGTTTTAGGAAGATTAATATATGTTTCTTGACCTTCTCCCATGTGTCACATTCCCCCATGAGCTGTACAAGTATCAAACTCCTCCTTTTTCATTTAATTTCTTGATCTTTAGTTACATAACCTAAAAGTTTTAGATGGGACTAAGATTAATAATAGGTAATCTAATATATTGGACATTTTAAAGGAAAATAGGACACTTGGACACCTTGAAAACTATGCTACTTGTATTTATGACCCCTAAAAGCCTTTTAAATGACTCAAAATGACATATTAGCTAATTGGATCAGGACCAAGGATAATAAGGCACTAAATGACATAAAATAACTTATAATACACCCCATTACATAATATTATACCCACTATAAAGCTCTTAAGATAAGTTTTTACCTATAGGGGTCCTAATTTGACCTATAGGGTCAAATTTGGTCAACAAATTGGTGACTCATAGGTGTGGTATGCCTGCTAAACCAAAGATAAATAACCTTTTTAGTCAATTAGGACTAGGGAGTCATTTAAATTTTGAGACACAAAAATAGGACCTTGACAACAAGCTTTGATCAAGACAAGACTAATGACTACCTCAACCACATAAAATAAAAGACACACATAAAGCAAAATCAAACACACGTGTGCTTCATGAGCACTTATGGAACACACACACAAAACTAAAAAAACCAACTCAAAAAATAAATAACCTAAGATTAGAAATCCCTCCTAGATTAAATGGGAATTTTGAAACCCTTCTAGCTTCATGACATGAAGGAATGAATGAGACATATAGTCTTTTGATCCTTAACATTGATGCCTCCAACTTTTTCATGATGTTTTCCAACTTCATTGGAATGATGTTGAATAAGAAATAGGTAGTTATAAATAGGTTGGATATAGAAATTAACTCTTATTGCATCCAAATATCCTCAAATTTATCATATGGATCCTCAATTACAACCTCTAATTGTGGTTCAACAAGGCATACCTTATTGATTTCCATAGTGTTCTCAATGAGATTGGGTTTCTTCTCAAGTGAAAGTTATTCTAGCTCATCAAGGATATTTTAATATTCTACCCAATATTTTTCATTGTCCTCCATGGAAGACTCTTTCTTCACCTTGTCATGTACTTGGCCCTCAACTTGGTAAAACTATTCAAAGAACTTCATTTGTAGCTGCTAATCATCTTTGTCTTCTTTATCATCTAGAACCACTACCTCTTAAATATTCTTTTATTGATGTATGATGTCATAAATATGGTTTTATTAAATATCCAAAGCATATGAGGGTGATTCAAAATTAGGTTGAGGTATTGGGTCATCTTCAAGAACAATAACTTTCACCTTGGTCTCAAGAGAGTTTTCTAGGACTGTAGCCTCTTCAATCTTCTCTTCTTGATGTATGAGGTCATCAAGTTGGTGTTATTAAAAATTTACGACCTATTGAGGGATATAAAGTTTTGTCTCATCTTTCATAACCTGAATTTTCTTCCTAAGGGCTGAAATATCTTCAATCTCCTTATCCTTTTTGTTGATGCCAAGACTAGGCATCTTGAAATAAGGTGACCTAGCCCAATGAGGCTACCAAGGAGATACACTTTATTCAAGAAAGAGTTATAAATTTACGTCAACCAAATTCTCCTCTTTAGGTTCCCATACCATAGGTCCATCAAGGAAAATGTTTATGGGGTGAGGACAAGATGAACTAGTTGGTGGAGGTGGCACATAGAACTCAAAATCAGATTGAGAGTGAAGTGTAGGGGATTCTTTTGGAAGCCCTTGAGGAAGGGGAGGTTGACCTTGGGATAAAATGGCTTGGTTTTCTTCCTTACATTTTAAAATAACTTAATTTACATATGATTTATCTTTATCAATATCTTGAGGGAGGTTATATGGGGTGTGTTTAGGCATATGATCTTCTTTTGGGTCTAAACCTTCCATCACACCTTGACTCAACAATTTCATCCTTAACTCTAACTCTTCAATTTAATTGGCTAGGTTCTCTTGTAAAAGTATTTATTTAAGTTCATATGCATCTTCATGAGGATGAGGAGTACAATAGAGCTAACATGTAACACAAGAAGCTTCTTGAGGAAGGGTGGGAGGGACTTGCATAGGATCAAGCTCTTTCTCAACTTCACACTCCTTATCAAGGATTCTATCCTCTTTCTTTCCCAATGACTCCACTATAATTCCAGATTATTATGTTAGTATTAGTATTCTCTTCTTGAGTTATTAATGTACTTTGAGGAGTGGATGAAGTGTTTAATAAACTTTGGATTTCCTTAGGCTATGATTCTCCACCTTATCTCCAGCTTTGAATATCATATCTATAGGTCACTTATTGAGGTGGGGATGTAAATAGAGAGAGATTAAATGCAGGCTTATATTCCACTTATTTTTCTAATGACATGGATTTATACATATGAATATTATCCAACTCAATCTGCCTATCAAAATTTGCTTCAAAAATAAGGTTTTAATTTTCAACTCTCTCTTCCAACTAATTGGGAAAAGGATGAATTTGATAAGATTGATTAGGTTCATGAGTGGGAATCATGTAGGACTTATATAAATCTTGGAGAAGTGGATATGAAGGCTGATAGGTTTTTTGAGGTTGCTTCTCATGAATTTTTATCCTATCTTCTAGGGATGAAACTAGGCCACTCACATCTAGCATCTCACTTGTGAGCCTTTGCCAATTGGATCTCTCAATATGTTCCCACTCTCTTTTGGCCAGATATAATGCATATATCAACTTATTAATTAAATTAATATGAATATTTATACCATATCCACTTTGTGTGTCAAGATCTAACATGTACTTTTCATATCCCAAGAGAGTTTACTTAAAAGTGGAAATGGATTGACTTGAGAAGTGACTAGGTTGAATAGGAGCAAGATATGAAGTAGGATAATTATATGAATAATAAAAATAATAATAATTCTAGTTATATGGCTAATAAATATCATGATAGGGTTGAAAAGGGTGATTAAAATACTGGTAAGAATCACACTGAGGGTGATAGGGAGTGACATAAGCTTGATATATCTCACCAACTTGTGTAAAATAGTACTCAACACTAAAGTTAGCCATGGAACTTCATTAGGAAGAAAGAATACAAGGAATGGTTACCAATAATATTCAAAATAAATACATGGGATGCTTGACCAAATGATATAACTTTAGAGTTTCTATTGATGCTTAGATGGATGCCTCCAAAGGCTAATTTTTGAAAGATAACACCAAAAATATTTCAACTTCTTGGACTAAGATTCCCATAGAGTATGAAAAAACTATTGTCACTTGGATTTTCACCCTTAAAGGAGATGTCTCAGCTCTCTTCATCCAAGTGGCACAATTGAAACACATCTAATATTATGGGTAGCTTATGAATGAGGGGAATCTCTAGATAGGGGTAGCTCCCTTAATGTACAACTTTGGATCACTACTACAACTCAACTTTGTGAGGGAAAAGGGAGAGAGAAAATTGAAAACAAAATATCCTAAGGGAGGTGATACACAAAATAAGTTGATGACTTCCAACTAGCTGCATGTTACACATGAGAAGATGAGGCTAACCAAACATACACTTCTCTAATCTACATCTTCTCACATCAATGTTACATTATGATGTTGTGATTAATGTTTAGGATAAGAGGACTATAAATGAGGCCTAAAATGAAAATATTTTAATATAATAACTCACTTAACCTTGACACATCATTAAACACTTCACATGCCCTATAAGAATAAGCTTTCCAATTACAAATAGGTGAGAGAATGAAACAATAATGCTAAGGAAACAAAAATTTATCACTAAGTAAATCCAATAATAAAAGTTAACACACTATGAATAGTCATGGAAGAGGCAATAATTAGTATTATTATTGATCAAATGGTATGCAAATGAATAGGGCTTTTCCATACTCAGGTGGAACATAATTTACAAGGCCAAAATGGCTAGTTCTTATAGAACATGAAAGAGAGAGAGAGAATAATATAGAATTACAAAGGTAAAAAGGACACTTGTCATGCTATGATAATGAGATAATTTTTCATGGGAATATAGTGTGAAATGAACCATGCAAGGTCAGGAAGCACAAGTGTCCATACAAGGTAAGAAACTCATGAAAAGTGGCATGAAGCTCTTTGTGTTAGCTCAGAAAACTACCTTCATGACTCACCGCTATTTAAACATCCAAAAATTGACTAGGAATAGGTATAATTATTTTAATTAATGATAATTATTTTATACATTCCTCTCTATACATTATTTGTAGTCCTAATCATCTGGAATCATCCAGAAGTGAGCCATCACCATCTATAGTAAAAAAAACTCTCTCCCACACCTCTTACACTTGGCCTCAAAATTAGATCTAGTTTCCCATGAAAATAAATAAAATGGAGTGTATGAAACTTTAAAATACCATCCATGTCCTTAGAGGCATCATGAACACCTTAAAATCAGCTCACTTGAAGTTTTCCACCCTTCTCACTAGCTTGGTCACTATGCTAGTTTTGACTATCTGAGATGAGAGCTATAGTAGGCACACTTAGTATTTTTTATAAAGTATTAAATATAAATTATGGGTTATTTAAAGTATATATATTATTCCCAAAGTTGGTTTCATCCTTTGAAAGTATCTAATCTATAACCTACACAATGCACAAAACAATCAAAAGAAGTAGTATTGTACCCTATCTGTATAGATTCCATACAACTCAAAAGGATGGATAGGATAATGAGAGAGTTATATAAAATGTTATAACACTTTCATGGACATTTCAACCCATTTGGATAATCCTCTAGCTTCATCTTCCCAATCAAGTCCTTGCAAGGGTTTTGACCTTTTAATCTTTGTTCATAAAGCTAGGATGTTGGAACTTCAATAAAATTTTAGGACCTCCATAAACCTCCATAAAATCCATTTTACTCCATGAAAAGTCTCATGAAATATTTGAGAAATCAAACCTCTCCTATTGAGCTTGTTTCCACACTTTGCATAGGTCTAATGTAACCCTGAGCCAAAGTAGATTTCCTTGTGGTTTCTTATGCACTCCAAAAGCTTGAAAACCTCAATATTCATCATATAAACATTTTGTAACTTTTTATAAATCTTATCTCATTATATAATTGAGGGTGGCCTCTCATTTGGGCACTAGGCCTAATCATGCCTAATAGTTTGTCTACACTTTAAAGCCCAAAATGGATTTTTTATGGCTTTACCTATATCCCAATAGTTTAGATAAATCTATTTTTATCCCATAGACATATTTCAATTATTTAGAATGATTACTTATATCTATAAGTGAAATTAGTCTCATATTTGGTTTTAAGACCTAAACATGCCTAATAAAACTGATTATAACCCTTGTAGGTTTTAACTACTATGCTTAGTTTCATCCCTCTATGATTGGTTTCTCATGTTTACCTAGTTGTTTTATAGCTTTAAAAACTTCATTTTAAGTTTCAAACAGCTTTTGATCCACCCTTCTATCACCTTTTCTCCAAAACCTACTAATTTCACCTAAGGGGAATGCTCTTTGTCTAAGACAAAATAGAGGGTACTTCCCTTATTTGTCTAGACCAAGCACATATAAGAGAGGATTATCTAAGTGGTAATGATTCTATATGAAAATTTTGAATATTTTATTAGGTTTATAGACCCCAAAACCTCCTCAAGATCTAAGATAGACTCTTTAAAAGGTAGATTATGTGGATGTTTGGAGTATAGGTTGTGTGTTGATGGATTAGGGATCCATCCTTATCTATTTACATGATATTGGTGTAACAAGAAGAACTAATTATATTTTTCTAAGCACATATAATTATTTTTAACACTCTTTATGTTTTTTTAACACTTTCAAGTCATATTTTTGAGTTTGACTATCTCAACCTACAGACTGTATTCCTATTTGGGAAGACCCCTATAGGTCCATATTACCTGACTGGACTCTGATCACAATGTGTAAAGACCATATTTTAAGCTTTCCATGGTCATATATAAATTATTTTAACTAATTTATTTCATAATTTGTCTATACCATCACTTAGGACTTCAAACTTATTCACTACCTGAGATAGTCATCTACAGTTGACAATATGTGCATATGAGCTATAATTTAGCTTTGGTCATGGTTTTTAAAGGCCATCCTCTGATTATTGAGGTTATAAAGAATATTATAGTTTTTTTATTAACTTTTAATGTCATAAAACACCACATAGACACCAATTCTAACCCATTTTCTATATTCCCAGTTGTAGGTGCATATTTTCCTTTAGAGGGATACTTGTTGGTGTCCATGAAGCTTGAAAAACTATGCATCAACAACATACTAGTGACCTTAATTCTATTTTTCACATAATTAAATTAGTAAGGTGGTTATAACCATGATAATATGTTTTTTTTCAACCTTAATATGTCAAAGTCATTCAAAATTCAAATCATGTAGACATGAATGCATGATTTAAGTGTGTTTGTAGGCAACTTTGAGGCTCCATACTTCTATCTTATACTCACTTTATGACCTCCATATTTGTAATGGATCCTATATATGATATGGGATATAAGTTATACCTATTTATATTATTTAATAATATTTGAAAACATGTTATATGATATTCATAACATGCCCTTGGACCTCTATTTTCACCTTTTGGGGACTAAATCCCAAAACTCAGTCATTTCCTCTTTAAGGTAGTTTACACCTTAATTTACACATTTGACATTTAGATGAGGTATTTTATGAAAATAAAATATAATATAACTTCAAATAAGAATTTTTCATGTTCCAACTTCCCCCATTGAGAGTTTTTCTATCCTCTACTAGGATCACCTGTAGGTAGTTATTATCACATATAGGTAAAGGATGCAACATTGTAGGTATACTAAAGAGTGTAAAACATGAAATATATTTTACCTTTAATCAGTTTAAAACATATATAAAGTATTTAAAATATAATATATTCACTATAAATACTCCATTTCAATATAAACTCTTCCTTCATGGCACTTGTAGGTGCATACCAATGGTAGAATGTGTGAGTGACTTAGTATGACTACCATAGTATCTTATTATTGACAAGTGAAGGTTTATAATTAATGTACCTATTATTATAGTGTGTTACAAATATTTATAATCTCATTACATTTACATGAATCATGATCAACATGCTCCATACACGTGATTACCTATGACTGCAAGTGAGAATGAGAAGGGAATTCACTGTGAGTAACAAGATTGAAAGTTTGATCCAAGAATGATGTGATGAAACTAAGAATTAAAGGATTTAATATTATTTATTTTAGACATGTGAAACATCACATACCATTCTTATGAGACCTATGAAGAGAAATACACACTTTGTAATAAGGAAAACTGATTGAGGCTACACATGATGACACCTTCCTACAATATGAGATAACTTGCCATTCAAAACACCTTGAAATTGATACAAAGAATATGGAGAATTAGATAAGTAATAAAAAATCATTTGGAATCAATCTCAATAATTTTTTTGTATGGACTTGTCCAAAATGGAGCAAAACCTATAGGGTGCACAAATTAGCAATCTAAAAAACATAATCAACTTGTAAAGAATGGTTCATAAAGCATGGTTGACCAATATTGAAACTAATATTATGGAAGTGGATATATTTATTTTAATACCACATCCCAAAGTAATTTTTCCTGAAACCTCTTCCACTGACCATACCAAGCATGAACCTAATGATCACTTCTACATGTCTAGAAGGGCAAGAAAGGAGTATAATGGTTTTGGGATTTTTTTAGCACTTACAAAGCATGTCATGAAATGAGATAAGTTTAATGAATATTAAGAGACATTACATGGTCTTTTACCACATGTCACCTTCCCCCATCAAGTTCCAAAATCCTCCTTTTTCCTTTGATTTCTGATCTTTAGTTAGATAACCTATAATTTTTAGATGGGACTAATGATATGGAATATGACATATTGGAAATTTTGAAGGAAATAGGACAATTTAACATTTTTAAAACCATGCCACTTACATCTATGACCCCTAAAAGCCTTATAAATGACTCAAAATGACATATTAACTTATTAGAGCATGACCAAGGCTAAAAAGGCACTAAATGACATCAAATAAATTATAATACACCATATGAAATAATATTAGACCCAATATAAACCTATAAAGACAAGTTTTTACCTATATGGGTCCTAATTTGACTTGTAGGGTCAAATTTTGTCAATAATTACTTTGCCTAACATAGTTAGGATGCCCCTATCCTTGGCCTTATCCTTGGAAATTTCCTTTATAGGGTGGCCTATTTACTTGATAAGACTAATACTAAGGCTGATATTTGGCTTGATAGGGTATATTTAATTGATATTTCTAGATCTTCATATTCACCAATTAATTTCCAAAGGATTGAAACATGCTCTTAAGCTCTTGGAAATTCTTGTTTTCTTGGGAGTTACTAGACGGACTAGTTGAAACATTTTCCTAATTTGGTATAGGTATGGAAGAAAGTGTTAGCATAGGAGGAATGGTATCAAGTGGAGGAATTTTGATAGGAAGAGGTTGAATTTTAGGGAATAAAGGCATTGGTGGTCTAGGTGTAAGCTTTCCAGCTTTTACTAGACAATTCTTAGCTCTGATTGCCACCTTATAAGCATTTGGTAGTGTGTTTCCTCCCATAGACTAAATCATTACTACAATATCACTATTGAGGTCCTTAAAATAGTAAATTAAATAATAATTAGGAGTAGGTCTAATAAAGATTAGGATCCTATCCCATGTCTTTTGAAACCTATTATTGAAATCTTGCATAACCTCATGTGGGGCCCTCTTGATTGTGGTTAACTACTTTGTAAGTGATAAATAGTCACTTTTGTATTTGAATATTTTACACAAGACATCACCTAATTTATCCCATAATGTGACAGAGCTAGCAATAAGGTTTCTATACCAGTCTAAGGCTTTAACCTTGAAAGAGATAACCAACAACCTAATAGCCACATTTTCTTTAGTGATGTCATGAATATTGCAAAAGTTGGATATATCTCTAAGGTGCTTAGAAGGGGTTGTAGACTAGTCTCCTATGAAATAAGGGACACTTTTAAGAGTTGATATTGGAAGAGGGTCATACTACCTAGAGGTTTAAAAGGCTTTGACCATTGAAATCCATAAAAAGAAAAGCCCTAGGGGTTGCCATGGTAGTTAAAAGAGTTAACAAAGATCGTCTAGTAGATTTTGGATTGTAAATTGGTTTAGGAGGAAAGTTTCCTTTATATATATGAGTATTATTAAACCTCAACCTTTTTACTCATTTTAAAGTTAATTCAAAAAATTCAAAAGGAATACCTATGGAAGTTGATCTTGTAATCACATTTGGCATGAAAAATAATTACTACTCTATACCAGATGTTGAGTTTTACTTAGAGTCACCAGATACTATTGCATGAAAGCTATAATTTTTGAAAATTGATCAAACC
The DNA here is from genome assembly GCA_037957365.1 of Torreya grandis. NCBI lineage: Eukaryota > Viridiplantae > Streptophyta > Pinopsida > Cupressales > Taxaceae > Torreya > Torreya grandis. The sequence goes on along the minus strand of JARHVA010000578.1, from coordinate 4,840,641 downwards.
AACATCAAACTTGACCAATCCAATTTGAAAGTGGGTCCCAATAGGAGTGTTAAAAACTATTGTAGCATTAATTTCTCACCCTTAGAAGGGGTTATTTAGGATCCCTCCAACTAAGCTACATAATGGGATCAATGTTAGGCTATGGGTATCCTATGGTGAGGTTGAACCTATAGAGAAGGCCAGCTTCCTCTTGATGGATCATCTAAACTAATGTCTCTACTTGGAAAAGGGTTAAAAAAGGGGGAAAAGGGGACTAAGAGAGCTAAAAGGTGATGCACCAAATTTAAATGAGACACCCACATAATTTTGAACAAATAATAGATCATCACAAGATAATCCTTGTTTAAACAACCTATTAAACTAGATAATTACATAATTATTTGATGAACTAGGCTCACCAAGCAATCAGGGAAGTAGAGAAGAATTCTAAGATTCACACAAAGAATCCATTAATAGCAAAAAAACACAAGTCCAAACCTAAAAATAGCTTGAAAATACCTTAAAAGAGGCAAGAAAGAAGGACAATGGATATGGAAGAATCTCCTTCACAAATCCATCATGCACAAGCTTACTAAACACTAGTTATTGCATCAAGAAGTAGTTCTTAAATTTTTTGATAGGGTCTTCCTTATCAAATGAGAGTCTCTTTCTATTATTTATAAAATCATAGAGTCTATCTAAAATTAGAGAGAGAGAACCTTTTCAATGGGGGAGAAATGGGAGATATAGTAGAAAAGAGAAGAGAGAAAAGAAACACACAATCAAAATCAATAAATGATTTGCCACAACCTTTCAATGAATTCCCAACCACTTTTATCAAATCAGGATTAATCCTCCATTGACAAAATTTACTTTTATTTACCCCAATAGCCTTAAGGCTCTCTCATTAGTTGAGAAACACACTACAAGATGAGTATAAGTTGGGGATGATGAGTCATGCTCTTACCAAGAAGGAAAAATATTTAAAGGCTATGAAAAATAAATGAATGCTCCACTTGTACTTTCCAATCCCCAAATATCTTTCTTGGATATTCTATGCCACCCTCCACTTGGCTTCATTATAAGGACAAAATCCTCATATCTATGGCCTGATAGAGCCATAACTATGTCTACTTTAAGAGAATATAGGTACCTATTTGTCAAGGGTGTGACCATGTTGAAAGATAAGGCATATCTTTTCATAATCACAACTTTGTTCCTACTTAAAACCCTAGACATTATGAAAACTAGTCTAGTTTATTGGTTTTCATCTAGTCATCATTTCAATGAAGATCTGTTATATGATAAGCCTCATCCTTTATCTCTATTAGGTTTAAATAAACCTATTCTACCTTTGAACCTTAGGGAATCTAAGGATTTATTGTAAACATGGATCTCCTTCAAATATATGACCTCAAAAAATAAGTCCTGCTTATTCTAAATATTCAAAACAAAGGTCCAGATTAAGCTTTAATGGTAGCCTTTGAACTTGAAATATCTGATTTACATCAACCTAAATTATATTTAGATGTCAGCTTTATGTATTTACCTATCTATGTCCATAAAATCCTTTGATCTGACATGTTTTCCTATGTGGCACCCTACCATGCTCTTTATCATATTTTAAAATATGACCATCACAAATTTGGACACATGTCACCATCTTGTGATTCTTGATTTAAACTTCCTAAATTATGACACTTGGTATACCTGCATTCAATCAATGGATCTTACTACCAATCTTCATTCGGTCACCACTTTTGTGTCACATGGAAACCTCATGTACAATCTATGTTTGTTGACTTCTTAACCTTATGTGTACCATCGATCTACTTTGCATGGTTGAATGAGATCCATAAATATTTGATTCTCTTGATCAAATGTGCACTATTGATCCCTTATTTTTTCATGATTATACCACTTTTTATCCCTACATTCAATCTTAGGATCCTTCAACTTGTTGAATTTGTGTTCACCATTGATCTTGATTTGCATGATTTAAATCACACCATCGATCTTGATTATCCTAATGAATCAAGATATTATCCATGTTCCATTGGTATATGATATGATAAATCAATATTTTGACACTTGGTAGCACTACATTCCACTCTTAGTATCCTCTAAAGAATTTTGAATTTAAATGGCTACTTCTTGTGGCTTTTATTTGACACCCCTAGACATGTCTCTCACTATTAGACCATCTTTGAAGGCTTATTTATTTGAGATAGAAAACTCATCAAGATAAAAAATTTATAGGGGAAATTAAAGGCATGAAAATAATCATTTACATGTAGTCTTTCAACTTTGAGAGGCCTCTTAAGTACACTTATAAAATGTACAACCAAACTGACCTATTTATTCTTACATGATGTGTCATGATGGTTTGATTCTTATATGTTTGTGTTAATAATATTTGGACCCATAAAGGCTCTAATAAAACTTTGAGACTTTGATAAAACCTTCTCCATGCCCCCTGGATTCCATGAACACCATGGAAACCTGCTAGATCCTTTCACTTGAGATTCTAGACCTATTTATAGACCTACTTCTAAAAATTTAACAAATTCACATTAAGACTTGATTAAAGTGTTTCAAAATATTTAAAGTGACATGTGATCTTCATCATCCACCATTTTATCATTAAATCAACATGAAATCTACTCATATTTTCACACCATAACTAGGACCTCCTTACAATACTGCACTACATCCATCCAGGCCAAAACTTCATATGTAGGCCAATTTTGGCCAACAAGTCTTAAAAAAGTGATTGATTAAAATATGTATCATTCAAAATTAAAAACAAAAAAATAATGTTATATAATGAACAATTAAAAAATATATGTTGTTTATTATATTATAAGTGGATAAAAATTAATCTCTCACACACATGAAAAAACACTACACTATGTGATCTCAAATTAGATATATTTAAAATATCATATTCTTATATCTATTCATCATTAATCACATTATTTTTACATACATTTACATCTTATAATAATCACTATCATCTATCCTTAAGATTTATGACTAGTTGGGATAGGCATAAGGATATGTTTATACAAGCACAAGACCTTCATGCTTATAATAATGGTAAAAAAACCATCAACATCATTAAATATTTATAACACATCATTGTGTGCCATAGACATTAAATTTTCATTATAATTCCAATGAACCTTAACACTCCATAATATAAGTTGTAATGGAAACACACATTACAAAGTGACATTAAATTAATCAATATTAATGTTTCTTGATTCATGGAACTAAATTCATATGGTTAGTAATTACAACAGGTCTTTCCCCATAAAACATCACAAGAACATATGCACATATAACAAGTTGCACAATAGTGGTAACCTCACAAGGATAATAAACTAAATTTTAAAACCAAAGGATGTGTTAAAGAATCCTTGCATAATTATCCTCATATAAAAAATGTCATGTGCTAAAATCTTGCATGAGATGTTCTAATATTACATATTGTAACCCATAGTCATTCAACTCTAAATTTTATGTGTATATTCTAATATAGTGTTGAATAAAATAAAGATATTAAAAAACATAATCATACAAATATTTGAAACTAAATCACACACACCATATATTACATTAAAAAAATCAAAGAACTACCACGTGCATAAAGGTAGCCCAAAATAACACAAACAAACTAGAGCACAACATAAAAATTGGGAAAACTAAAAAAATATTATTTATTAACTAATTTTTTGTTTTTTTTAAGATTACAAGTGAACCTTTATTCTCTTGCATAACTTATATATAGATCCATTATTTGGATTAGATGGACTGATTAATTTAGGAACCTACATATTTATTATTTGATAGTGATTAGATATTTTGATTCATTTTGAACTCTCACATGCTATTATATAATATTATAGAGTGTGCATTTACATGAAAATATTCATTGATGCATATGATTGGTTGTTAGATATATTTTTCATATTAATATAATTGATGTGTTCCTTGATGCTCATGATTTAGTGTTACTCTTATTTCATCTGTAAGAACACTCTTTGTATAAATATAGGGATGTTTTTTAGGATGTTTTCCCATATCAATTATTATTGATATTAAAGATAAGATAGCTTGTTGTTTTGTGTCTTGACTGATACCACATTAATTTTTTCAATTTGATGTCGGTTACCCTTATACTTGATATTACATAAATTTTTGGGTTCAAAAGTTTTGGTCTTTACATTGTGAGTGTAAGAAAATAATACCTTAATAAAAACCTTGTAGTTTTCCTTTGATCCCATAAGTCTCAACATTCACTCCATATTAACATCATTTAAGTTAAAAATATTGATCTTTAGGTTATATTTTTATTATCATGATCATGTTTGACTTGCATTTATTTCATTTGCTGGTATATTTTAGTTCTGAACTATCCGAAATATATTTTTTTGGTTTATTATGGTGTTATAGTTATGAGATCTATGTTGATCCATTATATTTATTGTTAAGATAGTTATTGATATACTTCTAATTATAGCATTAGATATTTATGCTTAATTAGTTTTTGAATTACTATTTAGTTCAGATGTATTATTTATATATTAATATTACATTTATTATTTTTAGATTTCCAAATATTGATGATGGTATATTCTTTGAATAAAGGGACATGTACTTGAGATAGGTTATGTTCAAATCTAAGAAATGGATAAATGAGGAGAAATAACATAGACGAACCAAAAAATTAAATTTTATTAACAAAATAAGCTTTAAGATATTATTACTTGACTCACTTTGTTTACTTGATTAAATTGTGATGTGTTTTATCATTTTAAGTTCAATTTCATTATTGATTAATTTTTAGTTGGTTTTAACTTTTGTACAGTCACTACTTTACTATATATTTTCAAACTATGTACTTCTCAGCTTTGTTGAGTTGTGTTACTCTTGTGATAGTTATGGCTATTTAATATCAATGTTTTTAGTAATTCATGTTCATTATGTTTTCATCTAGCTTAACGACTTTTGAATTTGATGGTGCATTTTATCTTGTATTCACATTCAAATTATTGAGTATTTGATTCCTTAGTCTCTTTCATGTTTATCTTGGTATTATTTGTTTTGATGAATTATATCAAACTAGATACAGTTGAAGGCATTCAAAAACATATTTTATATAGTATATGGCTTAATGTGTATACATTAAGGGACTTCATTTTAGTTATGATGTGTTGTGGCATTTGTTGTTTGTTATAACCAAGTCATAAGCTTGGCTTCATGCTTAGGTTTTGTTAGGGCCATGACCCACCTTGGGACTTGGCATTAGTGTTGGTTATTTTTTTTGCCATTCAAATTTAGAGCCATGGCATTGGCTCATTCCATGATGCCATTAGGTCAAAAATCTTCCAAATGGTCTTTAAAGTTCTTATTTGGTCATTTTTAGCTTGTTTGGATAAGCCCTACACTTTAGGGAGACTCTACCTAAATATTATGCATGGTATCTAAGGGAGATGATCATGGATTTAGCGCATAAGTTTTTCTTTATATTGAATTGTAGCTAGTTCATGTATCTTATCATCCATGTGGGAGTTTAGTATAATTTTTCTAGTGTTTATTTTGGCTATATAGGTCGATTGGTTTTGGTGTAAACATGGGTATTTCATGTGTGTTTTAGCATCAATATTTGTTAGTAACTTGGAATCTTATGAAAGAAGAAAATCCCTCTTAAGTGGTCAATTTTAGGACTCCAAGTAATTATTTTATTAAATTCTGAGTTGCATTATTTATTTATTTTAATGGTGAGAACTAGTTTTTGTTTATATCCATAAACATAGGCATTATATTTTGGCCTTCAAAATAGTATTTATAGTTTAAAACCCTAACTGACTCAAGTGGATTAAGTTGTTATATTTTTATATGGCAGCCATTATATGGCTCAACCATGGTGAGTTATGGTTATATATATATATATATATATATATATATATATATATATATATATATATATATATATATATATATATATATATATATATATATATATATATATATATATATATATATATATATATATATATATATATATATATATATATATATATTCTTTATTATGTCTAGTTGTGGATTTAGACTATGCACATACATATTGATGTATTTGTTGTTAGTGTTTGGTTTATTAGTATTGTTATACAATTTTATTATGGATAATATTGTGCATTACTTGACTATGTTTTAGTTTGTAAACTCATCATGAGGTTTTTAAACCTTAGCTAGGTCATTTGGGTTTTTGGGTAATGATGTTTTGTTATTATTAACCCTGTTGTGCATTATGAAATCGTGGCCATGATTGAGGGAAATGAAAATTTCAAGCCTCAAGGTGTTTTGAAATGATCATTAGGGTTTTTAGAAAAATAGTATTTTATTATTTTTTTATCTTCATGATTATGTTGGATGTATTTATAGTTCATAATTTGGTCATTATGAGTTGATTTGGGGTTATTAAATCATGTTCGGATTATTTGTGTGATTCTGGTCATGATGTAATATTTAATTCAAAATCATTATGAGTTGAATTAAATTTGAAAATTATAACCAATTAATTATATTTATTTTTATGATTTCATTTATATCGTTATGGTTGTTTAATAATGATTGAATCTTTCTCCATTTTTAGTAAAGTTTATTTTAGTCAAAATTTAACCCATAGCTTTATGTTAGGTGTTAAGTTGTTATTTTTGGTTGGCTGAAGTTGTCTTCTTTTTTCGATTTTTTATTTAACTAATTAATATATATTAAAATGGTATTTGAGTAAGACTAAAAATAATTGCATGATATATATTAACATGCCATATTATATTCTTTAAATATAATGTGGCTCATAACTAGAAAAGCTTAGATGAATGAGTGGTAGTTGTAATCATGTACCAAGTTAATGGATATTGGTGAGATTGAATAAGGACACATGGTTATTTTATTTCTATGTTCGATTGTTTGGTTGTGTCAAGCTCAATGCATTTCATTTGTCCTTTCTCCACCATTTCTCTACTATCCTGATCCATATCTAATTGATAGTTGGGGTGTTCTAAGTCCACTTATGATTAGGTTCATTGGGATTGGTGAGGTGGGTTTCACTTCACTAGATTGTGTGTGAAATATATTTGATACACTTGTTATTTATCTTTGAGTTGTGATATTTGGTTGTAGATGAATTAAATTGTTTACGTAATCAATTTCATTAATTATAGTTGTAATCTGATATAAGTTATTGTTATGTTTATCTTCCATATTTAGAAAAAAAATGCAAGATTGATTTATGGTTATGATTAGAGCTGATCATTAGAGTATCAATTTATCCTTTGTATTTTTATTTGTATATGGAATTCTACAAGTTCATTGAGGCATTTGATATTATGAACTTTAGATATATGTTTTTATTATGTACTTACAACTAGTATCTTATTATCAAAATAAGTAGATTTATAATGAAAATTATAAAGTTAAAATCTAGAAGGCTGATGCATTGAAATTATAAAGTTACATTGGTTATTTAGTTGTCTTATAATATGAATATGTATTCCTCACTTTATTTACACTTGATGATTATTGAGTTTATAGAATTAAACTAACTTGAAATTCAAGGTTGTAAATAGTTATTCTTGAACATAGTTTGTAAGAGTTGCTTGTTATTTTACATCTGTCTTTTGATAATAATGAGTATATGAGAATTGGAAAGTAATATTTGTATTTTTAAGATTCATCTTAAATGCAAAATAGAAATTCAAGTTTACCTTGAATAGTTCATATGGGATTATCATTATGCTTGTTGAATTTAGGTAATGTTATTAATCAAACAAGTTAATTTATATTGATCATTTTAATAAATTATTATGATGTAACTTGTGACCTTAAGTTTATAAGAACTTTTACATTACCTTAATTTATTCATATCTACATTGTAGATATGGACTAATTAGTGAAAGTTTGTTTAAAACTTCCAAGGAAGATATTATGTCAACAACCTTATATGGATTAATAAAATGAAATCCTTGTGATTATAATATTGTGTATTAAAGAGATTATAAACATCATAAGACTTATAAATGAAGTTTGTAATTGTTTTTAGTATATATAATGCATTAAAATAGAAGAATTACATGAAAATCTAAATATTATTAGAAGATAAACATTCCAAATTCAAAAGTAGTAAATCATTGTTGAAGTGAAATGGACTATTTTGGGACAAATATAACCTCTTGGAAATGAAGTACAAATAAGGTTATGTAAATATTATGCATATGATGAAAGTAACTTGGTAAATAAGTTAAGTAATTGTTGGAAATTTGGCTTGTCAAGGCCAAATTACAACCCTTGTAGTTAAATTTTTTTCACAATCATCATAGTGTCTTATCTATCATGGGAAGAGTGAGTTATTTAGTGTCATGTTCATAGTGTCAAGTGTCATTATGAGGTTTTGACAAAGATTCAAATGGTTATGCTATTTGAAAGTGCACTGAAGAAGATGGTAAAAATAAGATAGTTGATGACTTGTCATGAAGTTTTCTAGCACAATTTAGTATATGGAAGGTATGAAATGAGCTATAAACTTTAAAATTTGATAAAAATGCATAAAAATTCTATTTTAATCCTTTTATAAGGCTATGATATGCTTATATGACATTTAATGGTAGTTGTCCTTTAAAAAACTATGTGTATCTTGCTTAAAAAGAAACATTTTGGTCTTTAAATGTAAAATATGGTATTAAAATGCCACTAAATTATTCAAAATACCCTTGAATACATTTTTATATATGAATTTATATTAGTCATAAAGTTTCATATTTGTAAAAAGTCATTTAAGACAATTTTAAGTGTGAAAAGGGTCTTTTTAGGCTCCCAAGTGCCAATTTTGGCCATAGAAAGGCATAAAATGACTTAATATTTGTCCTAAAATGATGTTTGACTCGTGTATTCCTTCTCATTCACTAATTTTGGTGGTGGAAGATTAAATTATGAATAAAAGGTAAAAGTTCATGCATATTTCAAGTAAAGTATAGACTTGTATAACCATTCCATACAAATGAGGCCATGAGTAGGAAGAGGAGGGAATAATAGGGGTTACATAAGAATTTCATGGAATAAGGAAGTAAAACATGCCCAAAACTAGTTCACAAACACTTCCTTGGTTCTTTGCACATAGAGAGAGACCTTCGAGTTTGTAGGTGGTATGACCATGAGAGAGAAAATCTAGGTCTATAATTTTTATGAGAGAAAGTAGACTCATAGATATTCCAACTAGATTAAGTGGTTTTAAAATTGGTCATCTCTCCTTCATGAATCATCCCTTTGAAGTCAAGGCATACATCAGTAGTCCTGCATCTAGGAAGGTAGTTGGTTTTCTATAATTTCTCCTCATCAGGGCATCATATAAAAAAAAATCAAGTTTTTTTGTATTTTTAGGGATATGACTCACCTTTCTAGGGAATCCATAAATTTTTTCCACATGTGTGAGGGAAAATTAGAGGTCAATAAAAAAAATAGTATAAATCTATAGTATACAAGCAAAGGAAGAAAACTTGTATGGTCTAAGAGAGACAAAAGGTTTGAAAGATTTATTGATTTTATGTTTACAAGTGTCTCCTTCCTGTTATTATGTTTTCCAATAAAAATTCACAAAATTTCTCCAAGGATTCACAACAAAAGATCATCAATGGCTCTCAAAAGCATCTCAAAAGTCTATGTTTAGTGAATGTTAAGGTTTTTTGCATTTGTTAAGGTACTTAACATATTCCTAAGTTTTAAATTCACCTTCTTATCCTCCTTTAATGGAACCCACATTTATATATCAGGTAGAGGATGGGATCATCCTTGCATAACACTTTAAGGTGGCTTTGAGATTATCCTTTCATGATCTTTTCACTCCATCTTGGTTCTTCTCCATGATCACCATTATATACTATCAATTTCACTATAGTAAGGCTTCTTTCACCCTTAAGTTATGTTTTTCCATCTCTCATACATAATTCACCCTTTGATTCATCTCCATCCCATCAATTCACTATCATAAGAAGGCAAGGGGTGAAAATCATCATAAGTTGTGAAGAAGAGGATATAAACACCATGTGAGCATCACCTAAAGTCAAGAATGAGATCTATATAGTAATTTACCAATAGTCACGAGTCTATCATGAAGAATAATGATTGAGAAGGGTAAGATAGAAGAGGTCAAATTCAAGATCTAGGCTTAATCCATCTCATCAAGTGGTAGTAATTTTAAGGAAAAGAATCTTACCCATGATTGGTGACCTATCCAAGATAAAACATAGTATTTTTTTGTACAAGATGGACATATAGAATCATCTTAAGTTAAGAAGGATACATATATTTATGAATATTGACATCATGACATGAGTGTATGTGTTAATATGGACTATCATGGATCATCTTAAACTTGGTTATAACTTCATTTATGACACAGGATAGGAGGTGGTCATATGCTTACAATCAAGTGTCTCTTAAGACACCTACATGCCTAAATGAGGTCAAAACCTATAGTGGAAAAGTTATTATCTATCATAAGGTTTGTTTAAGTTTCAATAAGGTAGTTTGAATTTTCCAAGTGCATGACTAAATAATAAGATTGGCAACCTCATTTTCATGTTCAAGAAGGATACATGTCAAGCCTTAAATGTCTCAAGAAGCATAAATAGAGACCTATATTCAACCTCAAGGACAACCTATAGCCAAGGAGATGAATAATACTATGGAAGAGGATTTCAAGGATGGAGACCTTCAAGACATGTTTTGAGGTTTTAGAGATCATTTGAAAAGTGAGTGGCCTTTGAACATTTTTTTACTTGTTTTTAAACTCTCCAAGATAATTCAAACCATGAATCTACCTATACAAGCTTGAATGCCAAGCATAGTCAAGTATAAAGGATTATTGAGAGATGTTTATTTTCAAGTTAATGGCACAGTGTGATAGAGGAACTTCATGTTCAAGAAAATTCTTCAAGAGAGTAATGCGATATGAACTCATCAAGAGGATGGAGAGAGTTTCAAACATGATACAAATTTAATTTCACCCCAAAATAGGACCTACAACCATCAGAATACAAACTTATAGCCAAGTTCATGCAAGTTAATGGTAAAATACTCTATAAAGGAGGTTCCATGTTCAATTTCATCTTATATATAATGTATCAAGGGAAAAATGATGACATAATCTAATTAATAGGATGGTAGTGCTAAAGGACAAGACTCAGTCATTTCACCACAAATGTACACCTATAGCCTCAAGAACATAGGCTTTCCTCTAAGTTCATTCAAGTTGTTGGCATAATGGTCTGTAAAGGAAGTATCATGTTCAAGAAAATGATTAAATAGATAAAAGGGATATGATCATCATAAATAATAATAATAACATGAGGATCCAAATACTCAACTACCATAGTTAGCTTTAACTGAAGGAAGCTCACCTATAGCCATACAAATAACATTACCCTCTCACACAGTCATATGTCATAAAGTGCAAATTTAAGATAATTAAGGACAAGTGAAAAATTAAGTGACTTAATAAAGTAAAAGTGATCAAATTACATCTTAAAACCTTAATAAATCCACTAAGGCACTTTCAATGACTTGAAGGTACTTGGTACATCAAACTGTATGAACTATGATTATGTAAAGGCCTAAAAACATAATATGAGGGTAATATTATATTAATAGAATGTGAGGGTGATTTAAATTGAATTTATGGGTATTTAAGGAAATAATTCATGATAATATGATCACTAAACACTTAAAATATTAGAACACACACCTACAACACTATAGACATACAATCATAACAAGGGTTCTTAAAGGAGCTAAGGTCTGTTATAGGTGACAGGGATATAAAGATATAATAAAATAAGATGAAAATTTTTAAAGGGGGATTGTCATAGAGTATTAAAATCATAGTCACATTTTTAAATCCCAAGACAAGATGAAAGGAAGGAAAACATAGTCTTAGGAATGAGCAAGCATGTAACCTATCGCTAAATGTTGAGAAAATCCACCTACAGACCAAAATATGCATCCTCTAAGCATGAGATTTGGTTGATTTGGTAATAATGACATGATAAACCCATAAATAATATTTATGAGGTCAAATTATGATTTTAAATACTCATTGTTTTTACAAATTCATTTGCCTATCTAATCACAATCATTATTGGAGTAGGTAAATTTCTTAAGGTGCATACAAGTGAAAAGAGGTTTGAAAAATCATTGGAAGGTATTATAAATAATGGGAGGATGTTTTTAAATATTAAAAGTTCCTTTAAAGAGTGATAATACTCAAAAATATATGCAAACCATGCCCTTGAGGGTTAAACCAAATAAATAGGCTCTAAACCCTAAAAATCACAATCATGTTTTTTGGCTCTTTCATGAACTTTTTCATCATTTGATGGACATATAGATAGTAGGGAGAAAAATTTAAACCATGGATAAGATTTTTAAGTGAATAAAATTCATAAATATTATTTCTAAATTTCACCTTGTAGAGATCTTGAAGTGCCTTTTGCATGAGAGATAATGATTTTAATTGATGATGTGGGGGTAAATATAATAAATTTTCATGGAAATTAATTTCCCATTAAACATTTATATGTTATGAACAATCCTTAAGAAGTCTTGGATCTCTAAAACCCTTAAAAAACTCTTATAACCACCTAATGGAGAGAAGAAGACAAATTATGAATCCATATGGCATGTCTTATCCATGAAATGAATTTTTTAGTCTTATCAACTCCCCTTATCACCTCCATGACTATTTGGTTGGCATGTGTAGTACCTTAGATGTACAGACTAGGTAAAAAGAGTCAATTTTGAGTTAAAAATCAAGGGAAGAAAGGGTAATTACACATTAAAATGATTTAAGAAGAAACATATGATCCTAATATCTCTCATGAACACTTATAAATCCATAAAGAGGGATAAATTGTTTTATTTCCATGAGAAAATAGGTTCGTAAGTCAAGATAAGGAGTTGTTTCTATGCAAGGTGAAGAGGAATGGCTTGATCAAGCCTATATGATGACTCCAATCCATCATCTATAGGTAACTCATGTTAAATAAATAAATAAAAGCCTCTAAAATCATAATTAATTCAATATATTAAACTATGTATACACCCATGCTTGATCTTGACATCACAAGACAAGGCAATAAAAAGGGGGTAGAAAGAGTCAAAAAAAGGTCATGAGAGCACTCAAAATCATCATGAAAATTATCATAAAGTACTAAGAGACCTGTATGATAAGTTTAAGCCATAGGTAAGTAGTATAATTTATCATCTTGGCCAAGGAGTATTAGACACTATTTGAAGATCATGTTTTCCACTCTGAGATGAGATTTCACATTTTGTGGCATTGGTTTAGAGTTTCATGGCCCAGGATTTATGAACAACCATTAAGATCCTAGAGCACTCTTAAACCCTTGTAAAACCCCACTAATATATCTATTTATGGAAAAGTGAATAATTATGCATCCAAAATATTTGAAACCTCATCAATAATAATTGGATCATAAACTATACTTTTGTAGATTCATGTCCATGGCCATTGGTTATATAGATGTTGTATGGATTTGGTAAAAATTGGGTCTTTGAGAGAAAAAAACACAAAATAGAGATACAAGGTAGTCTAAATGAATTAAAATCCATGGAGAGTGAATTTTGGAAATTTTTATTCATCATAAAATCATCAATTGATCATAAATCTTCCTGAAAATGCCCTTGGGATCTCATCCAAAACAACCAATCTGTAAGAAATGAAGGGAAAAACTAGCTAATTAACTAGTTTAATTAATTTTTAGGTGTTTCAAGCCAATAAGGACCCATTTAATGACATAAATCATTTTTTCATATCTTTAATTCATCATATTTTTAGGTTTACAAGGTTATATTTAGGTTTTAATGGCCACCAATCATAAAAAGTTAGGCTACTAAGCCTAATTTAGCTTAGTGGGCCTATTTAATCAATGAAGTGAAGAAAATGGCATAGGATATTATTTGTGAAAGATAATGTGGATTTTTAATGCTTCTTCAGTTGGTCCACATAATTAAAAATTGGTCTTTGATGTCAATTATAAGCTTAACTAGTCCTTGAGATGAGTTAGCTGGCCTTCAACTAATCCATTCACATGGATAACTCATCTCGAGTTATAACTCATGAGCCAAATCACTTCAACATCAGTTATATAAATACATAATGGAATATAATTATAGAAGAGGATATTGGATTAGACAAAAGGGTCCCACCACCTTTATTTCAATTCCAAATATCATGCAATTAGCATGTAAGACACTAGACTAAAGGAGAAGTCTAAATGACTTTTGTTTGAAAATTATAACTAAAAATTGACTTGAAGTTACTGATTATTTATCTTCTCCTTCTATCCTCTACACAAAATTGGATATATATTCTTCTTTTTTTCTATATATTTAGGACTTTAGACCATTTCCTAGGATCCCTTAGGCCGGTATATAGAAACTATACATAAATTGTAACTTACACCAAAAGTTAATAAAGAAAGTTGTTAAAAATTCATTCTTGGTTGTAGTGTGTACTTTTGATTATTTATTTTCATATAAGTGTGATAATTATCTCATTTTTTATGTCCTTTACTCACCTACTAATTTTATTTCATTCTTTACAGGTCACCTGAAGAGTTAAGAACAAAAAATATGTTGAAGAATGTTAGTATGCAGTGTCTTTAGAGACCTTCATTCCTCATATTTCAAATTGTAAACCTTATTTCAAACCATTTAAAACACTGATGTTTAGGAATGATATAAGAAATTATTATTGACAATTTTTTCCATTTTTATTCATATGTCTATTTAAGTTTCAATGTTTAGAAAGGATCAATCACTATTCAGGTGCATCACCGTCATAGCACATATTTCCTTTTTAGTAATACTCTTTTCATCCCAACATCAAATAGGTTTATAAATTGATCCTATTTTCATATATTTAGAGGATCTATCCTCAAAAATAGAGGTCTAGTCTAGATACAAGTATCCTATAGCCTTATACTATTTTAATGTTAGTCTAGATATGAATCAAATTTGAGCAGTTTGACTTCAATTAGGTGCTATCTAGGTTGCTTATAATTCTAGCATGCCCTATGGAATTAATTATTCACTAGAATTGAAGCATATATCTACATTTTTTAATATATTAGTAATATTTAAAGGTGTTAAACTCATATTTACATACATTTCATGCCACCAAGAGTGGTTAAAAGATCCTTTGTAAAAGGGAAGGAGACAATTTTTTTTGAGTTGTCTTTGCAATCAGTAAAGAAAAAGAAAGCTTCTCATTCTAATCCAAATCCTACACCACTTATTTATCCTATTATTTTCTAATGAAGTCCTCCTATTCAAATAAATATTATTTAGTCAAACATTGTTGTAAATCCCATACCCTAAATGGCTATTCCCAGAAGGCAACCTTTTGTGCCTTTTAATGGTGGGATCCCCCTGAACATCAATAAATTTGATGATATTATATCTATTGCCTTGAAGAGTCTCCCTTATTTTAAAAGATAAAATCTAATTACTCCCATTTAGAAAATTTTATATATAGCTAATCTTTAATTAGTGCATAATGTTACTCAAAAAAATGTAGCTATGAGGATGTTGGAAACTTCATTTAAAGGCAAGACACTTTAATGGTATAGAGGGTTGACACCTACATCCATTGCTTTCTGGGATGAATTTGTAGAAGTCTTGTACAAGAAAATTGAGGTAAAAAGTGATCATCTTTCATTGGTGGAACAAATTACTACAATCAAGAGGTTTACTCATGAATTCATGGTGGATTTTAACTATAGGTTTCATAAAACCTAGAATATAATCCTTGCAGTTATCAAACCTACTCCCAACTATGCATTCTTGTACTATCTAAAAGCTCTTAATTTAGATGTGATGGTCATGATCCAATCCATGAGAGGGAACATTTTAACAAAAGCTTATGAAGTAGCCATAAGGGTTGAAAACTATCTAATACAATTAGGTAAATTATCTCCAAGACCACCTGTGCCTTTATTTTTAGGGATTCATCCTCCTGCTCCTACTATTGCTCTAATACTAGATTCAACAAGTCTTTATCAAATAGAGGGTAATTAGATTGGTATATTGGGAAAGGTAGAGAGTGCACTTAGGAAAGAATAAAAAGTTGGTTTCTTTGAAAAGGCAACAAGTTATACCTTATAATAGGCCTAATTATCAATACAATAGGCCTCCCTATCAACCCAATTAGTAAGGATAAGGGTAAAATTATCAATCAAGGTAATACAATGCTTAAATTCCTAATACTACAAGAAATTCTAGAGATTTAGTGCTAACTAATAGTAACTATGCTTAGGAAGGTCAATGGAATAATTAGCAGGATCAAACAAATAACATGGTAATGGCTCCAACTAGTGAAATTTCTCAACAATATTTTATACAACAAAGTTTAGATCCTCCTCCACATAGTGATCAACCACCTTATCAACATAAGGAAGATTCTCTACCATATGGAGGAATTCCTTATTTCACCCAAGATAAGGTGACAAATCAACAAGGAGAGTAGTAAATCACCTACTAAAACAATATTTGTCAACTTCCAGGAAGGTGATAATTCATTTGATCACATGGTAGCAAATCAAGGCCAAAACATGTCCAATGTGGAAAATTAGATTGTATACCATAATAAATCCAAGAAAATGATAATTTGTGAAGTTTCAAGTCCTAAAAATGTAGCTCTTCTTCCTTTTTATCCACTTAAAAATATCACCACTCAATAAGTACCTCAAAAGACATCAAACCCGCAAGTACAAGATGGTAAGGGGAAAAATTTAAAGGGTACTTTAATTTAAAATTCACACAAATTTAAATATCACTTCTAATCCTAAATTATATCCTAGGACATCCACTTATCCACTTATTACTATGTATCAAATGAATAAGGCTTCTCTGTCTATTTTTATGTCGGATACACTACTGATTCTAGGTTAAAATGACCTCTTACAAGAAGAGCTTTTAAATATCAATGTCTCAGATAGACAACCAGAAAGAGAAATATTAAGTTCTATTCTAATAAATTATAATCAAGTTATTGAATCTCAAGCTTCAAACGTGATCAAACCACCTCCTTTCTATCTTTTAGTTGTTATAGGCAATTGTCTAGTTAATAATTATATGATTGATAGTGGGGCTAGTACTTTTGTCATGCCCAAATCAGTAGTTGACAAAATAGGACTTCAATATGAACCTCATGAGAAAGGAATATTGAAATTTTATGGGTATCTTATAAATATTGTAGGTTTTTTTAGATATCTTAAGGTTATACTTTATACTTGTCCCAATTTTACCATTTCACAAGATGTAGTAGTTGTTGATCTACCTCCTTACTTTGAATTATGTGTATCCAGAGATTTCATTCCTAAAATAGGAGAATATATTTATTATGATTGGACCTACATGGTTTTTAGAACAAGGTATGGAACAAAATTCACTATAAGGCCTGAGCCTCTATCCAAATTTCATCTAGAACCTTATATGTGAAATATGTCAAATGTGAATTGCACAATCTCAGAAGAAGATGAAAATATCAATGATCAAGAACCTTCAAAGTCAATTAAAGGAATACTAGATATACTCCTTGATGAGTGGGATTATTATAATAATGGATATGATCCCTATAAAATTATTGAATAATCATGTTTTGGTGTCGACTGTATACATGAAGAAGGTGACTTAATGCCTAGTCTCACTATCTTAATGCAGGATCAATAAGGAGTGTGGAATTTGTACTTTGATGGATCTAGATCAAAAAATAAAAGTGGGGTTTGTGTTATGTTGATTTCTCATTAAAATAAAAGTTATTAATTTTCTTTAATATTTCAATTTAGTTGTATATCTAATACTGTAAAGTATGAAGCTCTTATTCATGGTCTACAATGGGCAAGAAAGTGGGGTACTAAGCTTCTATAGGTGAAAAGTGATAGTGAATTGGTAGTGCATCAAGTTATAGGTATAAGTGAAATAAATAATTCAATTATAAATGAATATAAACATATATTTTTTGACATTCTAGAAAACTTCCAGGTATTTGATATTTTCTCCATTCCTAGAGGAGCCAATCAACAAGTAGTTAGACTAGCTACCATAGGAGTACAATATGACATTATGGATCATCTCAAGGACACTAAATATCAATCCAAAACAAAGGTTTTATGAAGGCCTTAAATTCTAAATAATTATTTAATTTATAAATTTTTTTGATAGTGACAAATAGATTGCTTGTTTCTTATAGAACGAGGCAAACTTTTGCCTAAAGAATCAAGATAAATTACAACACCAATATGAAGATTGGACTATGTAATTAAGATAAAATAGGCCTAGGCCACCTAAAGGTTTTCTAGCTTTATAAATTATATTTAATGAATATGATCAGCTGATAAAAGACAAGGTAAGCATCTTTACCAGAAAAGAACATTATGAGCAAATTGCCATAACTAAAGGTAAACTACTCAAGTTGGGAAAAGTGAACACTAATAATGAGAGAAGATTTTATAGCATTGTGTAAGGAGTTCATAGATGTTTTTACATGGTAATATCATGATTTGAAATATTTTTATCCCATGTTATCAGAACATGCAATTGAACTTGAAGAAGATGCAAAACCAATGAGATAGAAGCAAAGGCCAATCAATCCCAAGGTTAAAATTATCATGAGAAAGGAACTTACAAAGCTGATTGAATCCAATATAATATGATATTTCTTATCAAGCATTCTACATGTGTTTAAAATATTTTACCTGTGAGAAATATGAATGGAGAGATAAGGTTATGTGTAGATTTTACAGATCTTAATAGAGTATCATTAAGAGAACACTGTCCTCTTCCCTCCATGGATCAGATTTTGCAAAGAGTTTTAGGTTCACAAAGGTTCTCTCTACTAGATGGATACTCAGGATACAACCATATTTTGGTGAAGGAGCAAGACCAATAAAAAATAACCTTAAAAACTAAATGAGGTACTTATGCATATAAAAAGATGCCCTTTGGACTCTCTAATGCTAGAGCCATTTTCTAGAGGAAATGGATGTTGATTTTCATGGACTCTTAAGTAAAATGGTTCTTGTTTATCTTAATGATATAAATATATTTTATAAAGATCTTAATGATCATATAACATACTTGAGATTAGTTTTTGATACATGTAGACAATTTGGAGTTTCCTTGAATCCGAAAAAGTGCATCTTGTAGTGTATGAGGGAAGACTTCTCAGACATGTTGTGTCCAAAGTTGGACTTTTCATTCATCCAAAAAGAATAGAGGTAATATTTGATCTATCATTTCCTAAACATAAAAAAGGATTTTAAATCCTTCATGGAAAGACCAATTGCATAAGGAGGTTCATTCCTTGATTTGTAGAATTGGTAAGGCCACTCACTCATATGCTTAAGAAACATCAAGAGTTCACATGGAGTAATGAAGGTAAGAAAAGTTTTGAGTCCATAAATTAGGAAATGATCAAAGATTCTACTTTTATCAATCCTAATTTCACTAAGTATTTTTTTATGTATTCTTTCTCTACATGTAGTACAATTTCTACGATGTTTATGCAATATTACAATGAAGGTTTGGAGTAGCCCATTGTTTTTTTAAGTCAATATGTAGAAGGATAAGAAGAGAGGTATTAATTTATTGAAAATCATGTGGTTTATATTATGAGAGGTTTTAAAAAATTTAGACATTTAGTTTCCAATAACAAGATCTTTCTAATGGTAGCTCATCCTAGTGTGAAGGATTCTATCCTTAACAGAGACTTAAGTGAAAAGAGGGTTGGATGGGTCACCAAGTACATGGAATTTGTCCTTTAGAAAACTATGTTTATCTTACTTCAAAGGACAAATTTTGGTCTTTAAATGTAAAATATGGTAATAAAAGGCCATTATTGAAAATATCCTTGAACACATTTGTATATATGACCTCATATTAGTCATAAAGTTTCATATTTTTAAAAAGTCACTTAAGGCAATTTTAAGTGTGAAAAGGGTCAATTTAAGGCTCCCACATGCCAATTTTGGCCATATAAAGGTGTAAAATGACTTAATATTTATCATAACATGATTTTTGACTTGTTTATTCCTTCTCATTCTCTAATTTTGGTGGTGGAATCTTAAGTTTTGAATAAAAGGTAAAAAAGAGCCATTTTCATGCATATTTGAAGTAAGGTATAGACTTGTATGGCCATTCCGTATAGTTGAGGCCATGAGTAGGAAGAGGAGGAATAATATTGGTTATATAGTATTTTCATGTTATAAAGAATCAGAAATTTGCAAAACCAATTCACAAGCACTTCCTTGCTTCTTGCACATAA
Source organism: Torreya grandis (assembly GCA_037957365.1). Lineage (NCBI taxonomy): Eukaryota > Viridiplantae > Streptophyta > Pinopsida > Cupressales > Taxaceae > Torreya > Torreya grandis. The sequence goes on along the minus strand of JARHVA010000578.1, from coordinate 4,820,255 downwards.
AGAGAGACCTTCAGGTTTGCAAGTGGTATGACCATGAGAGAGATAATCCAGGTCTATAATTTTTTCTAGAAAAATAAAACTTGGAGATATTAAATTTGGAGAAAGTGGTTTTAAAAATGGTCATATCTACTTCATGAATCATCCCTTTGAAGACAAGGCATACATTAGCAGTCCTACATCTAGGAAGGTAGTCAAGTTTTGTAATTTCTCCTCATCAGGACATCATATAAAAAAATCAAGTTTGTAAGGATTCTTAAAGACATGACTCACCTTTACATGACATCCATTAGTACTATCCCACAATTTTTAGGGATAAATATATCTTAATAAGATAAAATAGTGAAAATATATAGTATATGAGCAAAGGAAGAGGGATTATATGATCTAAGAGAGAAAGGGTTTCAAAGATTTCTTGGTTTCATGTTTTTAGTGTCTCCTTCATTTTTTTATGTTTTTCAATCAAAGTTCACAAAATATCTCCAAGTAATCACAAAAAAATATAATCAATGGATCTCAAAAGCATATCAAAAGTCCTTGTTTATCAAATGTTAAGGTTTTTTGTATTTGTTAAGGTACTTAGCATATTCTTAGGTTTCAAATTCACCTTATTATCCTCCTAAAATGGCCCCCAAATTGGTATATCAGGTAGAGGATGGGATCATGTTTTCATAAGACCTTCAATGTAGCTTTGAGATTCTCCTTACATGATCTTTTCACTCCATGTTGGTTCTTCTACATGATCACTGTTAGGACTTGTTCCAAAGTCTTAACATTAGGTTAGTTTTTTGGTAGGTTAATTAATATTATTGTTAATGGGGCATGCATCTTTTAGTAAATACACCCCATACAATAAACTTACTTAGTTTTAGTTTTAGGTAGTTTTATATTTTTGAGTTTAATTAATTAGAACTACCTTACGGGTTGTTTTCCCATAAATAGTTGGTTATAGGTTAGTTGTTTTTACCGGTCATTGGTAAAAACTATATAAATCAATGTTTGCTATGAAAAAGTGTTAATGGAGTAAAGGAACCCTTATGTACCTGATTTTTAAATATTAATAAAATACTTGTACACTCGCACTAAGCGGGGACAAGGTTCAAACTATTTTATTCAAGGAGTTATCAGTGGTATTAGAGCATGGTAATTTTGGGAGCTTGGTGAATTTGAAGGAAGGCAAGGTGAAAAGTCAAATTCATGTGATATCATTTTGGCATGAAATAGGGAGAGAGAACAAGTGTAGAGAAACTTCTAGGAGTAGCCATGGTGTCCTAAGGAATAATGGTGCAGATTTAAACTCAGGGAAATAATTTTTTTGCTATTTCTAAAGTTTGATTCAAATATTTCTCTTATCTGGGTCCCATGTGAAAAAGCCTGAGTGAGAGGACTAAAAAAGGGAAAAGTTTTGATTTATTTACACACATGTAATTTTATTTTAATTTTTCCTCACAAAAAAAATCTAGAATAAGTAGAAATTTCTAAGTATCATATTCTGAAAATGCTCTTAGAGCAATTGGTTAAGCTTATTTTGTAAGAAGTTTGCAAAAGAGGAGGTCAAGGGTTCAAATCCCTTATTTTAGAAAAAGTTATTTTGAATTTATAATATAATTTTTTTAAAAAAGGAATATTCCTTTTTCTAAATCTAAAAGTTGTAAAACACATACTTATTATATTGTGTTATTTTAAAATTCGAAAAAGGGGGAATTCAATTCTATTTATTTTACATTGTTGTGGTGATATAAGGGTGTAATTGGTGGAATAAGGTTTTAATTTGGTGAAATAATGGTGTATTCATTGATTTTTGGTGAGGTTAAGTGCAAAACCCATAAAAAATTCTTGTTTTTTTTTCGCTGTACATGGAGGTTAAGTGAAAAACCCTGTAGAAGCAGTGTCTTGTGCAGTGAGTGTGATATTTGTTTCATCTCTTTTAAATTTTGTCTCAATTTTCTCTACTACACTTACTTTCATTTCAAGATGCTAAAAATTCAAAATTTTCTTTCAAATGGTGATAGATTAACAATTTCCAATTATTCAGATTGGAAACGATTGATGGAGGCTTCACTAGTTTTTAATGAGTTATGGGATATTGTCAAGAATGAAAATCCCACATTGCCAATAGAGTATGCTAAATTATATATATTCAATTTTCATGATTCTAAGGCCTTAACTCTCATTAAATGTTTTTGTACTCATGATACTTATGTTCATATTGAAAATTCTCCTCATAGTTACACTGCATGGAAAACATTGTCAGATTTGTATGATAAGAAACCTAAGCATAAGAAGATATATATTCATATGCAGTTGTTTAATTTTTCATTAGATGAAGATGGGGATATGGGAGAATATATGTCTAAGTTGAAAAATATCACTACTAAGTACACTAAGGCTAGGTTTGGAAAACTAGATGATGACCTCATAGTCACTACTGCTTTGAAAGGACTACCAGGGTCCTATAGGAATTTTATTGAAATGTTGCATGTCTCTGACAAGATCACATGCATCACCTTTGATAAGTTGGCTGAGTTTCTCATCCAACATGACCTCTCTCTAGCCAAGAAATCCAAGAAAACTGAAGAATCCCATGTTTTAGATTCAAAGCCTAGTTCATCTTCATCTGGGCATCAAAATAATAGAGGAAATAGTTATAGAGGGGGTCAAGGTTATAGAGAAGGAAGATATCAAAATAGAGGTAGGGATCATTCAAATAATCAACAATATAACCAATCACATTCACATGAAACAAGTGATCGAGGACATGGTCACAACTCATATAGGGGTAGAGGTTGAGGTAGATCAGACATTTAGTGTCATAGATGTGGAAAAGTTGGTCACATTGCCTCACAATGTAGGATTCATTTTGATAAAATTTAGAGGCCACAAAAAGTGACTAAGTCTAACTCTATTCAGTATGCCAATCATGGCTATGATGAGTCCAGTAATGTTGCCCATGAATCTGCATTCACTACTTTGGGGCACACTAATTATATTGAATATGAGGCTAGAGATGAGCTCATAGATGTATGGGTTTTAGACACATGAGAAACCAAACACATGACATTTAGGAGAGATTTCTTTTGGTCTTTTAAGGAAGCTTCTCTCTCTCTGTTGCCTTAGCAGATAAGTCTATGCATACACCACTAGGACTTGGATCTATTCAGATTATTCTTCCTAATGGGTCTATAAAATACTTGGAGGATGTTTGGTATGTTCCCACATTGAAGAAAAACTTACTTTCCTTGGTAACTATTCAAAATAAAGGTTATCAAATTGTGCTTGAAAATGGGCTCATTTACATTAATTGAGTGAAGGATGATTATAAAATAATGTATACAGGATATGAAGATGGAAACTTGGTTAGATTGCATTGTAAAGTACTTCCTCCCACTATAGAACTTGTGGCAACTATTAACATAGGTACAAGTACTATGTATACACAGTGGTTATGGCATCTCCGCTATGGACATTTGAATATCCACTCTTTAGTGAATTTTTAGAGATATGGTATGGTGAATGGGTTGCCCACTTTTCACAAGATAGTATTATTTGTGAGTCATGTGTTTTGGGCAAACAAAATTAGGAAAAATTTCCACGGTCATCTTAGAGATCTAATAGATGTTTACAGTTAGTTCATAGTGATGTATGTGACATGAAAAAGTCATCCATTGGTGGGTGTAGATACTTTGTCTTGTTCATTGATGACTTTTCTCAGATGACTTGGGTATTCTTTATGAAAAAAAATCTAAAGTTTTTGCTAAGTTTGTTGATTGGTTACACTTAGTCGAAAAAAAATAGGTTCAAATTTGGCCACTCTTCATTCAGATAATGGAGGTGAGTATAACTCAAATGAATTTTTAGATTATTGTTGAGAACATGGTATTCATTGAAAATATAGTAATGCTTATACTCCACAATAAAATAGAGTATCTAAATGGATGAGCATAACTTTAGAGGGCATAACATGTGCCATTTTGCACTATAACTAGCTTCATGATAAGTTTTGGGCCGAAGCCATTGGTACTGAAGTGTATTTGAGAAACAGGCCCCCCACAGTTGCACTTTCGGGACAAACTCCATATGAGGCATGGTATGGATTTAAACCAAAAGTGAAACACTTGAAAGTGTTTGGATGTCTTTGTTTTGCTTTGGTTCCTATTAAACACAGAACAAAGTTGGAACCATGAAGTCAAAAATGAATCTTTCTTGGTTATTTTGAAGATAAAAAGGGGTTTTGTTTGCTTGCATAGGATTTAGGAAAATTCATAGTGAGTCAAGATGTAATATTTGATGAGTTTGAGACTATGAACACTACAAAGATTGATTCTCAACTTGATAGATTAGAGAGGAAAAATATAAAAAGAGATAAGGGTTTGAATAATGGGGATAACTCTTCAAAGTTATGGTATGAGACTCAAATTCCTTTACTTTCTTCTCCTTCATCTACAAGTTCACAAGTTGATGACTTAGAAATTGTTGAAATTTATCTAAGTCCCCTTTTGAATAATGCACATAATGAGAGTTCTGGAGTCTCTGATTTGAATAATTTGACTAAGTATCCAAAATGGGCTAAAAGTACTTTTTCTGACTTCACAACAGATGAAGTTGATTTAACATGACCCAAGAATTCTTGAAAATAGGTAAACTATGTTATGGTTGTTATTACTTCTTCCACTAAGCCATCCACTTTTGAGGAGGCATCTACTAAACATGTTTGGCAATAGGCAATGAAATGTGAGTATGATTCCATACTTAACAATAATACATGGGTTTTAGTTGATCCTCCTCCACATGTTAAACCCATTAGATGTAAATGGTTTTATAGGACTAAGTATAAATTAGATGGATCCATTGATAAACATAAGGCAAGACTTGTTGCAAAAGGATATGTGCAACAAGAAGGTATTGACTATGAGGAAACATTTGCACCAACTACCAAATGGCACACTATTCGTATGGTACTTACCTTAGTAGCAAAAAATGGTTGGAAAGTACATCAATTATATGTTAAAAATGCTTTTTTAAATGGTTATTTATAGGAAGAAGTCTATATGAAACAACCTCAGGGTTTTGAATAGGTGGGTGTTGAACACAAAGTGTGTAAATTGATAAAAGCTTTGTATGGGCTCAAACAGGCACCCAGGGCTTGGTATGAGAAAATGGATTCATACTTGAAATCCATTGGTTTTCATCATAGTGAATCTGATGATACTCTCTATTTTTAAGTGCAGGGTAAGAAAATGGTGATACTTGTTCTCTATGTTGATGACTTGTTTATTATAGGTAATGATGAAAACCATAACAAGTCTGTGAAGAAGGAATTAAAAGATGGGTTTGAGATGACAGATCTTGGACTTCTTCACTACTATCTAGGCATAGAGGTAACTCAGAAAGAGCATAGTATTTTCATTTCACAAACTAAGTATATTTCTGAGTTATTAGATAGGTTTGGCATGAGTGATTGCAAAACCTACCCTCACTCCCATGGAAAGTAACTTGAAATTGTCTAAGGATGATAGTAGTGCCTTTTTTGATGGAACCACATATAGACAATTGGTGGGAGGTTTGATATACTTGTTGACTACTAGGCTCGATATTTCATTTTCAGTTGGAATTTTATCTAGGTTTATGCATGAGCCTAGAGAAATTCATTGGCATGCAACAAAATGAGTACTTCGTTACCTTTAGGGAATGAAAACATATGACCTTGAATACTACCACAATAATAACTTCAAACTTGTTAGATATTGTGATGCAAATTTTGGTGGATGTGTGGATGATAGAGTGTCAACCATAGGATACACTATGCATATGGGTTCAGCTACCATTGCTTGGTGTTGTAAGAAGTAGGATATAGTAGCAAATTCATCAGCGGAATCATAGTATATTGCAGCATGGGATGATTCCAGACAAATTGGTTACCTTCATCATATTCTTGAAGATCTTCATGTTTCTTAGTTTTCTCCTACATAGTTATACATTGATAATAAAAGTGCAATCAAGATGTCCAAGAATCCAGTGCTTCATGCCAAAAAAAAGTATATGGATGTCAAATACCATTATTTTTGAATGTTGGTGGTAAATAAATCTCTTGATCCAATATATTTCCCAACTGCCAATCAGACAGCTGACATCTTCACAAAACCCCTTGACAGAATCAAATTTGAAAAATTTAGAAAAAATCTTGGTATGTGTCCAAAGACCTGACTTTGGATCATAGGGGCATTTTTTAGGACTTGTTCCAAAGTCTTAACATTAGGTTTGTTTTTTGGTAGGTTAATTAATATTATTGTTAATGGGGCATGCATCTTTTAGTAAAGACACCCCCATAAAATAAACTTAGTTTTAGTTTTAGGTAGTTTTATATTTTTGAGTTTAATTAATTAGAACTACCTTACGAGTTGTTTTCTCATAAATAGTTGGTTATAGGTTAGTTGTTTTTACTGGTCATTAGTAAAAACTATATAAATCAATGTTTCCTATGAAAAAGGGTTAATAGAGTAAAGGCACCCTTATGTACTTGATTTTTAAATATTAATAAAATATTTGTGCACTCGCACTAAACAGGGACAAGGTTCAAACTATTTTATTCAAGGAGTTATCAATCACTATATACACTCCCATTTTCACTTTAGTAAGGCTTCTTTCACCCTTCATTCATGGTTTTTCATCTTCCATCCATCATTCCCCCTTCTATTCATCTCCATTCCATCAATTCACTATAATAATAAGGTAAGAGGTGAAAATCATCATAAGTTGTGAAGAAGAGGATATGCATACCATGTGAGCATCAACTACAGTCAAGAATGAGCTCTATATAGTCATATACCAATAGTCATGAGTCTATCATGAAGAATAATGATTGAGAAGGGCAGACTAGAAGAGGTCAAATTCAAGATCTAGGCTTAATCCATCTCATCAAGTGGTAATAACTTGAAGGATAAGAATCTTACCCATGATTGGTGACCTTCCCATGGTCAAACATAGTCTTTATCCATATAAGATGGGCATATACAATCATCTTAAATTAATAAAGATACTTATATTTGTGAAGATTGACATCATGACATGAATGTATGTGTGAAGATGGACTATCATGGATCATATTGAACTTGGTTATAACTTCATTTATGAAATAGGCTAGGAGGCAGTCATATTATTACAATCAAGTGTCTTTTAAGACACTTATAGGCTTGAATGAGGTCAAAACCTAAATTGGTAAAGGTATTAACTATCACAAGGTTTGTTTAATTTTCAAGAAGGTATTTTGAATTTGCCAAATACATGAATAAATAGTAGGATTTTCAACCTCATTTTCATGTTCAATAAGGATACATGTCAAGCCTTGAATGGCTCAAGAAGGATAAATGGAGACATACAATGAGCATCAAGGATAACCTATAGCAAAGGAGATGAATAATACTATGGAAGAGGATTCCAATGATGGAGACCTTCAAGAGAGGTTTTGAGGTTTTTTAGAGATTATTTGACATGTGAGGGACATTTCAAATTTTTTTAAATTATTTTCAAACTCTCTAAGATAATTCAAACCATGACTATGTCTGTACAAGCCCAAAAGTCAAGCACTATCAAGTATAAATGGTTGTTAAGAGAGGTTTATTTTAAAGTTAATGGCATAGTGTGATAGAGGATGTTCATTTTAAATAAAATTATTCAAGAGAGTAATGAGATATGAAATCATAAATAGGATGGATAGGGTTTAAAACATGACACACAGTCAAGTTCACCCAAAAATGGGACCTATAACCATAAGAATATAAGATTATATCCAAGTTCATGCAAGTTGATGGTACAATGCCCTATAAAGGAGGTTTAATGTTTAATTTAATGTTCAAGAGAATGTATCAATGGAAAAGTTATGATAAGTTAATTAAGAGTATTGAGGTAGTGCTCAAGGACAAGACTCAGTCATTTCACCTCAAATGTACACCTACAGCGTTAAGAACATATGTTTTACTCTAAGTTCATTAAATTTGTTGGCATAATGGTCTATCAAGGAAGTATAATGTTCAATAGTATTTTAATCTAAAAAAATGGATATGATAATCATAAATAATCATTATAATATGGGGATACAATTAATCAACTACCATAGTCAGGGTTTATTCAAGGAAGCCCACCTATAGCCATATAAATGACATTACCCTCTCACACAGTCATATGTCCTTAAGTAAAAATTTAAGATCATTAAAGATAGGTGTCCCATGAAGTGACTTAATAAAATAAAAGTGATCAAATTAAATCTTAAAAACCTTGATTAAGCCACTAAGGAACTAATAATGACATGAAAGTACTTAGTACAATAGACTATACAAACTATGACTATGTAAAGGCCTAAAGATACAATTTGAGGGTCAATATGATATAAAGAGCATGTGAGGATTAGGGGAATGAGACTTTATATACTCAATAATAAATTTAAAGGATGGTATTCTTATCCTAAAGTGAATTAATGGGTATTTAAAAATACAATTCATGATGAGATGATCACCAAACACTTCAAACCTTAGAACACACACCTGCAACACTATTGGCAACAATCATAACAAGGGTTCTTAAAGGAGCTAAGGTCTATTATAGGTGACATGGCTATGAAGATCTTATCAAAGAGGATGAAAAATTTAAAAATGGGAGTGTCATGGAATATTAAAATAATATTCACATTTTTCAAGACCAATCCAAGGTGAAAGGAAGGAAAACATAGTCTTAAGACTAAGCAAGTAGGCAACCTACTGCTAAATGTTGAGAAAATCTACCTACAAACCAAAATATGCATCTTATAAGCATGAAATCTTGTGGAGTTAGTCATAATGAAGTGACACACCAATAAATAAAATTTATGAGGTAAAATTATTAGGGGAAATACTCACTATTTTTACATAGTCATCTACCTATCTAATTACAATCATTATTGGAGCAGACAAACTTCTTAAGGTGCATACAAGTGAAAAGAGGTTTGAAAATTCATTGGAAGGTATTGTAAAGCATGGGATGATATTTTAAATATTAAAAGTGATTTTAAATAGTTATTAAAATCAAAAATATATGAAATCCATGCCCTTGAGGGCTAAACCAAACAAACAGGCACCAAATCTTACAAGAGCATTGTCATCCTTTTTGGCTCTTTCATGAAATTTTTATTCATTTGATAGACATAGAGATAGTAAAAAGAATAATTTAAAATATGTAGAAGCTATGTAAGTGAATAAAATTCATAAATATTGTTTTATTTGACCTTTTTAGGCTTCTTTCTTGCATACACAGTCTTGACACCCTCTTAAAGCCAAATTTCACCACATATGGATATTAAAGTGCTTTTTAATGGGAGCTCATGATTTTAACTAATGATGAGGGGTTTAATATGATAAATTTTCATGAAAATTGGTTTACCATTAGAGGTATATACACTATGAACAATCCTTAAGAAGGCCTGGATCTATAAAACACTTGAAAAACTCTCATAACCACCTGATGGAGAAAAGAAGACAAATTATTCATCCAAATGGAATTTTTGAGATATGAAAATATTTTTTTAGTCTTTTAAACTCCCATAATAAACTCCATGACTAGTTGGTTGGCACATGCAGTTCTTTAGTTGTATGAACTAGGTAAAAAGAGTTAATTTTAAGCTAAAAAGCAAGGGAAGAAAGGGTATTTTCAAATTAAAAGGATTTAATAAGAAAAATAGGATCATAAAATCTCTTAATAATACTTATAAAGCCATAAATAGTGATCATTTGGTTCATTTACATGAGTAAATAGGTCTATAAGTCAAGATAAGGAGCTATTTCTATGCAAGGTGAAGACGAATGGCTTTATCAAGCCTATATCATGACTCCAAATCATCATATATAGTTCATTAATGTTGAAAAAAATAAATAATAGCCTATAAAATCATAATGAAGTCAATATATTGAACAAACTATGCATAAATCTATCCTTGTTCTCGACATCACAAGATAAGGCCATCAAAATTGGGTAGAAAGAGCCAAAAAAGGTCATGAGGGCACTCAAAATCATAATTAACATCATAATTATGTCCTAAGAGACATGTATGATAATTTTGAACCATATGTAAGTAGTATAATTCATCATCTTGGTTAAGGAGTACCAGACACTACCTAAAGACCCTATTTTCCACTTTGAGATGAGATTTCACATGCTCACCCTAGTAAAAACATTTTGCATTGGAAGATAAGTAATTTTTTTAAGTTAAGGGGAATAATACACCTAAATTTTATGCCATTGGTTCAATTTTTTAGGGCCAAATATTTATGAACAATCATTAAGAGCCCAAAACACTCTTAAACCCCTAAAAAACTCCACTAGCTGACTTATTTATGGAAAATTAATGAATTATGAATCCAAAATATTTGAAAAATCATAAATAAAACTTCTATAATCAATTATACTCTTATATATTCATTTAAATGTCTATTTGTTGTACATATGTTGTAAGGATTTGACATAAATCAGGTTTTTCAGAGAAAAAACATAAAAGGAGAGGTGCAAGGAAGTTTACATGAATTAAAATCCATGTAAAGTTATTTTTGGAACTTTTTATTAATCATAAAATCATAATTTTATTATAAATATTCATGAAAGTGCCCTTGGGAGCTCATCCAAAATAGGCAGTATGCTAGAAATGAAGAAAAAAGCTAGCTAGTTAACTAGTTTGACTAATTTACAGATGTTTCAAACCAAGAAGGACCCATTTAATGATATAAAGAATTTTTTTCTTTAATTAATAATATTTTTAGGTTTATAAGGCTATATGTAGGTTTTAATGTCCACCAAGCATAAAATATTATGCTACTAGGCATATTTAATCAATCAAGTGAAGAAAATGATATAGAAGATTGTTTGTGAAAGCTAATGTGGATTTTTCATGCCTCTTAAATTGGTACACATCATGAAAACTTTGTATTTTATGTCAACTACAAGCTTAAATAGTCCTTGAAATGAGCTAACTAGCCTTTAATTGATCCATTCACATGCATAACTCATCTTGAGTTCTAACTCATGAACCAAATCGCTTCAACATAAATTGTATAAATAAATAATGGAATATAATTATAAAAGAGGATATTTTAAAGAAAACATTGTCCCACAACATTGATTTAAATTCCAAATATCATTCAAAGTTCATGCAATCAACATGTAAGACACTAGACTAAAGGAGAAGTCAAAATGACTTTTGTTTGCAAATTATAATTATAAATTAACTTGAAGTTAGTTATTAGGTATCTTATACTTCTCTCATCTATGAAAAATTATATATTTATTCTTATATTTTACTATATATTTATGCCTTTATTCCATTTTATAGGATCCCTTAGACTGGTATAGAGAAACTATATATAAATTGTAACTTGTACCAGAAGTCAATAAAAAAAGTTGTAGATTAAGTATTGGTTATAGTGTGTACTTTTGATTGTTGATTTTAATATAAGTGTGATAATTATCTCATATTTTAGGTACTTTCCTCACCTAATACTATGATTTCATCCTTTACAAGTCACATAAAGAGTTAAGAACATAAATTGTGTTGAAGAATGTTAGTATACAGTGTCTTTAGAGACCTTCATTCCCCATCTTTCAAATTGAAAACCTTATTTCAAACCTTAATTTGAAAAATTTATGTTTAGGAATGATATAATAAATTAATGTTGATAAATTTTTTCATTTTGATTCATATGTGTGTCTAAGTTTCAAAGTTTACAGAGGATCAATCACTATTCAAGTGCATCACCTTCATAACATAGATTTCCTTTTCAATAATCCTCTTTACTCTTTTCATCTCAAAATAAAATAGGTTTATTAAATTATCATTAATTCATATATTTAGAGGAGATAGCCTCAAAACTATAGGTTTGGTTTAGATACAGGTATCCCATAGCTTTAAACTATTCCAATGTTAGTCTAGATATAAATTAAATCTGAGTAGTCTAACTTCAACTAGGTGCTATCTGGGTTGATAATAGTAATTAAATGTTTTTAAAATAAAATGGTTATTATAAATCAAGATATATCATTTGATCCATATTTTAAATTGATCATTGGATTATTAAACAATTTAATCTTTATCTTTATGTGAAAATGAAGTTTAATTGAGTTATATTCATTGAGTTAGAATTGATAATTCTTCTTTGAAAAATATGTACAATAAATTTATAATCTAAAGTTTAAAAAAATAATGTTATACATAGGCTAAGTTTATGAACCTAAGATGATTTTTTTAAATTCTCTTAAGAATGAGTAATCTTAGTATAAGTATGATTAGTTATTGGAACTATTAAAAAGTACTAAGTCCCTTAAACTCATACAAAACTTGTAATAGTAAGGATTGAAAATGAAAGGATAACCTTGAGCCAATGTTATAAATCAAGTAATATTATTAATAAATCAATTAATATTAATAAATCATGCCTTGACATGTGCATATAACCCTACCTTGTAGATTGGCAAGATGTTAAAAATTGGAACATAAGCATGGTTGTTAAAACATTGTATGAAGCTTACACATTTACCTTGGGTAGTTCATGCCCAACCTCATGCCTCTATTTTTTTTGTGATTTCAATAGGTGTTCCAAGGATTTACATTACTTTTTTAAATATTCCTTTTTCCATGATTTTTTCCTACTACTTGTGTATTGGTAGATCTTGCTTAAACAAGCTTAGTATGATGATTTTTATGTTGAATATGTTTTCTCTCTACCTTTATTTGTGGAAATTTACTAAATTACCCAATGAGGTATTGGTTGTTTTATAACATGTGAAAGTACTCAAGTAATTACATAAGTTAGTGAAAAATCCACTAGAAAGGTGAAAATGAAGTACGTAGATAGGTGTGCATAGGTGTGTCAACACTGACCCACTTACATTTGAATACTAAGTGGTTAAAACACTTCATAATGAAGTCATTGATTAATTGTGTAATTTGTCTAGTTCTTGTGTTGTTTATAACACAATTATGGATCTCATTACATGTTTCTATGCTAAACTCTCATTGACACTTTATGCCATCATTATTATCTCAGTATATATATAAATTTATTTGGTTGTTATATATTGGTATCAGAGCATGGATTCCTATTCTAGGGAACTTTGGGGAATGTTTATTACTAATTCACTACTGATTTGTTGTTTGTTTCACCATAGGGTGATGAGATCAAGATCTAGAATAATAAATAATAACCCAAGTAAGATAATCTTGGAAGATAAGAACCAACTATCAATAATGTTGTTAATAATGTTGAAGCCCCTAAATATGAGCTAAAAAACCCAATGCTCACTAGAATGTAGTTTTGAATGGAATTTTGATTGCATTGAATTCACTTGAAAGTAAACTGGACACCCAAAAATGAAGGTTAAACATCTAAAAGGTGTTTTATATGAAATAATTCCAATTAGATAAAAAAATGCAAGTTGGTGAGAAAGAAATTCAAAATAAACCTATTAATGTGGCTGACCACATCATTAAAGAGATAAAGAAGTTACATCCACCAACCTTTTTAGGTGAGGAATTAGGTGATGTAGCTAATGCATGGATAGTAAAATTATAAAAGTATTTTAATCTACATAACATGTCCTCTAATGTAAAGGCAAGAGTGGTTGTTTATTAGTTAATAGGATTTGAAGATCTTTGGTGGAACCATCTATATGATTTAGAGGGATACCAACCAATGACTTTTACCTAGCCTATTTTTAAAAGGTAGTTCAAGAAGAGGTATCTCAATTCAAAATTTAAAGAATAGATAACAACTAAATTTTATTTGTTTAAATAAGAGAATATGACTGTGATTGAGTATGAAACTACTTTTTAAATTTGTTGCATCATGCTAACTATATGCATGATGAAGAGACTAAAGTCACTGAGTTTAATCTAGGTATGAAAGAGATATTGATGCATGATGTTAATATGAAAAATACTAAAACTCTAATTATTGATATTGAATCTTCTCATAGGGTAGAAGAGAAGGATAAAGATCATTAAAAGGTGAGATAATATTTTAAATAGAATAGGTAGCAATCTAAGAATAAAAATCTATCCCATTCACCTAAGATTTTTAATAAATTTGACTCAAATCCTAGATTTGCCAAAAGTATGAGTGGTTTCAACAAATTCTAAGGGAAAATTAAAATTTTCAATAATCTAAATTCTTCTAAGTTTATTAAAAGAAATTTACCCCAAAGTAGTAAAATGTGCCTACTAATGGAGTAAATACCATCCTAGTGATGTTACAAAGGTCTATAGTATGCTGGGAATTTGGTGATAACCACTACCACAAATATTGTCTTAAGTTGAAATTAGGTCAATCAACTAATCATAGAGTGTATGCAGATATGGATAATAAAAATACATATTTCCAAACAACTCCTATTGAAATCAAAAGTAAAATAAATGATTTTTATTGTTTAGTTTTATTTTATGTTGAGTTTAGTTTAGGTAAAAGGGTACTAGTTACTAAGTGTCTTGAGTGCATAAACTTAGAATTAAGTAACTTTTAGACCCAATTTAACTTAATTTTAGCTCCTCTCAAATATTTTGATATTATTTTAGGCATGGATTGGTTGCATTAGAATAAATAAAATTTGGACTATTGTATCAAAGTGATATATTATTGTAATTATTTGGAGAAACCTTATAAATTCAAGATTTACTAAAATCAAAAGTACACAAGTTGTTATCAAATTTATAACTAAAGAAAGTAATGTGTAAGGGTTACAAATTGTATGTTGTTCAAATTCAAGAAACTACACCTATAACAAAATCAACATTTAAATACTATGTTTTTACAAGAATTATCCAATGTTTTTCCCAATAAACTACTTGGTTTACCTTATAAATGTAAATTTTATTTTTCTATTGATGTAATGTTAGGGATAAACCCTACATCTAAAGTGCCTTATCATATTAATGTAGTATATTTGTAGGATTTGAAACCTCTACTATAAAATCTACTATAAAATGAAAGTATTAGGCCAAGTATGCCACCTTGGGGTGCACCAATGGTATTTATGAAAAATAAATATGGAACCTTGAGATTATGCATAGACTATCACATGCTTAACAAGGTTACCATCAAGAATCATTATCTTTTGCGAAGGATAAATGATCTATTCAATGAAATTAAGGATGTAACTACATTTTTGAAGATAAATTTGAGACCAAGCTATCATCAATTGAGGATAAAGGAGGAAGACATCTATAAGACTCCTTTCAGAACTAAGTATGGAGATTACAAGGTTATAGTAATATCTTTTGGTTTAACTAATTCACCTACTACATTTATGAACTTAATGAATAACATATTCAGGGATTTTCTAGACAAGTTTATTATAGTATTTCTCAATGAGAAATTGATCTATTCTCTTAATGCAATTGAAGATGAATGGCATTTATGTTTATTGATACAAAGGTTAAGGCACTAAAAATTATCTGGTACAATATATAAATACACTTTATTTCAAACTAAGATCCATTATCTAGGTCATATTATATCTAAGGATGGTATCACTATTGATCCAACAAAGATTAAATCTATTCAAAATATGCATGTTCCTAAAAATGTACATGAAGTACATAGTTTTATGGGACTAGATAATTATTATAGAAGATTTGTTGATTTTTTTTTCTAAATTGGCTAACCCAATAAATTAATTACAATGCAAGGGTAGTAATTTTGTTTGGACTTAGGAGTGTGAACAATATTGCTTAAATATTAAAGAGTTATTGACTTCAACATCTACACTTTTTATACCAGATCTAAAAAAAAAATGAAATATGGGTTGATGCATCCAAAGAAGGCTTATGTGGCATGATATCTCAAACTAGTTTAGTTGTGGCTTATGAGTCACAATAATTGAAGGATCATGAGAATAATTAACACCACTCATGACCTTGGGCTTATTGCAATTGTTCATGTTTTGAAGCAATGGAAACACTTTTTGATAGGTAAGCATTTTGAGGTAAAGTTTGACCATTGTAGCCTAGAATATTTATTTTCTTAGGATGATTTGAATGCATTCCAACATAGATGGATAAATTTTTTAAGTAACTTTTATATGAATATTTCATATGTGAAAGGTAAGGAGAATCGTGTTGTTGATACACTCAACTCATAGATGTATCTCACTACCTTATTTGTTCTACATAATAATTTTAGAACTAAAATATTGGAATAACAACATTCTAATAAGTTTTTCCAAGATGTAAGTGCAAATTTGGCTGATTAACCTATTAAAAAGAAAATTTATTAATTTTTTGTTCATTTGATGGTTTAATCAGACATAAAAATATAATTTATATACCTATGTCTAGTGACTTAAGGAAAAATTTTCTAAAAGAAGTGCATGTAGGACCTCATTTTGCTCATCCTGATGTCACAAAGATTATACATAAGCTAAAAAGGTTGTACTATTGGCTTGAAATGAAACATAAAATTATTGACTTTATGGCAAGATGTTTAAAGTGTCAAAATGTGAATGTTAAACATTTACATTTAAGAGGATTGTTGTACCCTCATGATGTATCATGGGGTAAGTGTCCTATTATCTCTTTAGATTTCATAGCTAGTTTAACAAAATATACAAGAAAAAAAGATACTATTCTGGTTGTGATAGATAAATTTACTAAAGTTGGTCATTACATTGCCAAAAACTTAATTGATGATGCATCTATATTTGCTTCACAATTTTTGAAAGAAATACTACAACTGCATCACATTCTTGAAGTTTGGATAGATAAACTTTTTACTTCAAGGTTTTAGAAAAAATTGACTATCGCTTTTGGTACAAGGTTGAATTTTAGTTTATGTTATCACTAGGAAATAGATGGTCATATAGAAAGATTAAATCTAGTTATGAAAGATATGTTAATAATGTATGTGATGGATCAACAAGATAAATGAGAGGATAATTTACACTTAGTTGAATTTTCATATAGTAACACATACCATTCTGTGATTAAAAAGTCTCCTTTCAAATATTTTTATGGACATAATTGTAGAACTCCACCTGGTTGAGAAATTTTAGAAAATATGAATATTATTGGTTGTGATGTTTTTCAAGAGTATGATAGGTAAATGGAAACTATAAGGCAAAATTTAAAGGCTGCCTCTTATAGGTAAAAGAGTTATGCTGATTTAAAAAGGTCACCACATGAATTCCAAGTGGGATTTAAGATTTTTTTGCATGTTAGAACATATAAAAGCTCAATTAAATTTGTAAAGTCTTTTAAATTAGCTCAATGATTTGTAAGACACTTTGAAAATTTGGAGAAAATTAGTCTTGTTGCCTATCGGATAACCCTTCCTCCTTTATCTCAGATTCACAATGTGTTTCATGTTGCTCTATTGAGAAAGTATATTCTTTATCCATATTATGTTTTAAATTGGAATCATCTTCAAGTTTTAGAAGAGAAGAATATGTAGTTGGATCTAATGAAGATCTTGGACCATCGTAGTGTTAAATTTAGAAATAATGAGTTTTCCAAGTGTTGGTTCAATGGGATCCTTTATCAGAATTGAGATATACTTAGGAAGACAAGATTATCTTCAAGAAGCATTATCATTGGCTATTTTTATCACCAATGTAACTCTTTTCCAAGTGGGGTAGGATGTCATGACCTTGTTTGACTTGCATTTATTTCATTTGTTGATATAGTCTAGTTGTGAACTATCTAAGACATATTTATTTAGTTTACTATGGTTTTACACTTTTGAGATTTATGTCGATCCATTATATTTATTATTGAGATAGTTATTGATATACTTTTCATTATAGCATTAGATATTTATGTTTAACGAGTTACTAATTTACTATTCAGTTCAAATGTATTATTTAGATGTTGATATTACATTTATTATTTTTAGATGTCTAAATACTATTGATGGTCTATAATTTGACTATAAAGACAAGTAATTGAGATAGGTTAAGTTTGACATTAAGTAATAGATAAATATGGATAAATAATATGGATGCATTAAAATAATAAATTCTATTAACAAAGTGAGCTTGATGGTATTACTATTTGCATCAATTTTTTTACTTGGTTAAAAGTGTTGTGTGTTATCATTTTATATTCAATTTCATTATTAATTAATTTTTAGTTAGTTTCAAATTTTTATAATCATTACTTTACTAGATATTTTTGAATTCTATACTTGTTGACTTTGATGAATTATGTTAGTCTTGTGAAATTTATTAGCTATTTAATATCACCAGTTTTAGTCATTCTTATTCATTATGTTTTCATCTGGTTTATTGACTTATCAACTTTGACATTGCATTTTCTCTTGTATTCATAGTCAAATTATTGAGTGTTTGATTCTTTAGTCTCTTGTATGTTAGTCTTGGTCCTATTTGTTTTGATGAACTATATCAACCTAGATACAATTGAAGGCATTAAAAAAAAGTCTTATCTGGTATGTGGCTTAATGTTTATATGTTAAGGGACTTCATTTTGGTTATGATGTGTTGTGGCATTTATTTTTTGTTATAACGAAGTCATAATCTTGGTTTCATGTTTAGGTGTTTTAAGGGCCACCACCCACCTTGGTTCATAAGATTAGTGTTGGTTGTTTTTTTTTTTCCATTTGACTTTAGGGTTGTGTCATTGACTCATTCTATGATGCCATTGGGTTGAGACTCTTAAAAATGTTTTTTTTAGGTTTTTATTTGGTTGTTTTTGGCTTGTTTGAAAATCTATGCACTTTGGGGAGACTCATCCTAAATATTGGGCATGGAAGACAATGGAGATGAACACGTAATTAGTGCATGCATTTTATTTTTGGCTCAAACTACAGTTAAGTCATGTATCTTATTGTCCATGTGTGAATCTAGTAGATTTTTTTGGGGTTCATTTTAGCTATATGGCTCAACTCTTTCAGTGGAAGAATGGGGATTTCATGTGTGCTTTGGCATTAGTCTTTGGTAGCAACTTGAATATCATGAAAGAAAAGAAGGCCTCTTATGTGGTCAATTTAAAGACTCTATGTAAGTGTTGTATTAAATTTTAAGTTGCATTATTTAGTTGTTTTAATGATGCAAACTGGTTTTTGTTTATAGCCATAAACATATAAATTATGTATTGGCCTACAAAATAATGTTTATAGATAGAAACCCTAAATATTTTGAGTGAATTAAGTTTTTATATTATTTATATGGCATCCATTATATGACTCAAATATGGAAAGTTGTGGTCTAAACTATAAATATATATTTGGATATATTTGTTATTATGGCTAGTTATGGATTTAGACTATGCATATACATTTTCATGTATTTATTGTTAGTGTTGGGTTTATTGTTATTGTTATACCATTTTATAATGGACAAGATGGGCATTACTTGACTATGTTTTAATCTATAATTTTTTCATGATGTTTTGAAACCCTAGTTGGGTCATTGAAGTTTTTGGGTAATGATGTTTTGTTATTATTAACCCTATTGTGCATTATGAAACTGCTACCATGATTGGGGGAAATGAATTTTTTGAGCCTCCAAGTGTTTTGAAATGATTAGTAGGGTTTTTGGAAAAATAATATTTTATTATTATTTTATCTACATGATTATGTTAAACATATTTATAGTTCATAATTTGGTCACTATAAGTTGAATCAGGGTTATTAAATCTTGTTTACATTATTTGTGTGATTCTGGTCATGATGTTGGATTTCATTCAAAATCAATATTAGTTGACTTACATTTGGAAATTATAATTAATTAATTATTTTTATTGTTACGATTTTGTTTGTATCATTATAGTTATTTAATAATGATTGAATCTTTTTCCATTTTTTTAAAAGTCTATCTCATTTAAACTTTGACCCATAACTTTACATTGGGTGTTAAGTTGTCATTTTTGGTTGGATGAAGTTGTTGTCATCTTTATGAGAATTTTTATTTAACTCATTAATATATATATATATTAAAATGGTGTTTGAGGACAACTAAAAATTATTGCATGATATAGATTTATAGGCCATATTATATTCTTTGAATAGAATATGGCTCATAATTCAAAAAGCTTAGATGGATGAACAAAAGTCATAATCATGTACCAAGTTAATGTATCTTGGTGGGATATAATAGATACATGTGTTTCATTTATTTAGGTTTTTTGAGTTTTTATTTGTATTGATCTCAGTGCATTTTATTTATCCTCTATCCACTATTTCTCTCCTACCTTGATATGTATCCAATTGATGGTTGGGGTGGTCTAGGGCCACTTATGGTTGGGCTCATTGAGATTGGAAAGGAAGTTTTGGCTTCATTATATTGCATGTAATAGATTTTTGATACACTTCTTATTTGTCTTTGAGTCATGGAAGTTGGATGTAGATGAATAAAAGTGTTTATGTAATCAATTTCATTCATTATAATTGTAACCTAATATAAGTTAATGTTATGTTTATCTTTCATATTTAAAAAAAGCATGAAATATTTATCTATGGTTATGATTATAGTTGATCATTAGAATATTAATTTATCCTTTGTATTATTATTTGTATATGGAATTCTATAAGTTTACTAAGGCATTTTATATTATGAATTTTAGATATATGATTATAATATGTACTTACAACTAGTCTCTTATTATTGAAACAAATATATTTATAATGAAACTTATAAATTTAAAATTTAGAATGTTGATACATTATAATTCCAAAGTTGCACTAGTTATTTAGTTGTTTTATAATATGAATATGTATTCATACCTTTATTTTTTACTTGATGATTATTGATTTCATGGCATTGAACTAACTGGATATTTAATGTTGTAAATAGTTATTCTCGGGCATGGTTTATAAGAGTTACTTGTGATTTTATATGAGTTTCTGGATACTAATAAGTGTATGAGAATTAGAAATTAATATTTGTGTGTTTAATGTTTCATCTCAAGTGAAAAATATAAAGTCAAGTTTACCTTGACTATTTCATATGGGATTATCTTTATGATTTTGAAGTTAGGTAATGTTATTAAGTTAATTTATGTTGATCATTATAATACATTATTATGATATGACTTGCAACCCTAAGTCTATAAGAAAATTTCCATTACCTTAATCTTTTCAAATCTCCGTTGTAGATATGGAATAATTACTGAGAGTTTGTTTGAAACTTTTAAGGAAGATCTTAATTCAAAAATAGTATATGGATTAATAACATAGAATACTTGTGATTATAATATGGTGTATTAAAGAGATTATAACCATCATAAGACTTATACATGAAGTTTGTAATTATTGTCAGAATATATGATAAGGGTTAAAATATAATATTTACATGGTAATTAAAGTTATATAATTCTTCTAAAGATGATTAGAAGTAAAAAATTCTATATTTGAAATTAATAAATCATTGTTGAAGTGAAATGGATTGTTTTGGGAGAGATCCTTAAACCCTGTTGGAATTAAATTGCAAATAAGGTTATGTAATTCATATGCATATGATGAAAGCAACTTTGAAAATAAGTTAAGCACTTAAATGTTTAAAAATCAAATAGTTACTCCAAATCAAGCCATATTGTGATAGAGGAAGATTTGATCCATATTTGGAATTGGTCATTGGAATATTAAATAATTTAATATTTATCCTTATGCGAAAAGGAAGTTTAATTGAGTTATTGGTAATTCTCCTTCGGAAAATATGTACAATAAACTTCTAATCTAAAGTTTTAAATAATAATGTTATACATAACATTTGGTCATGAACCTATAATTAAAAGGTTTAATTCTCTTAAGAATGAATTTAAAAGTAAACTTGGTATAAGTAAACTTATTTATTATAACTATTCAAAAGTATTGAGTCCCTTGAAATTATATGAAATTCATAATGGTAATGATTTAAAATGAAAGGACAATCTTGAGCCAATGTTATAAATCAAGTAAAATCATTAAACAAGCATGGCTCGATGTGTGTTTATAACCCCACCTTATAGATTGGTAAGATGAATCTAAAATGGAACATAAGCATGGTTGTTGAAACATATCATGAAACTTACACATTTACCTTAGGTAGTTCATGCCCAACATTGTGACTATGTTTGTTTGTGATTTCAAAATGTGTTCTAAAGATTTGTATTGGTTTTATAAATAGTTATCTTTCCATGATCTTTGTTTTTTACTTGTGTATTGGTAGATCTTTCTTAAGTAATCTTAGTATGATGACTATTATATTGAATCTATTTTCTATCTACCTTTGTTTTATAAAGTTTATTGAATTATACAATGATGTACTAATTATTATATAGCCTGAATAGGTACTCCTGTAAGGGCATAATTTAGTGATGACTCCACTAGGAAGGCCATAGTGAGATATGTGGATAGGCATGTGTGGGTGTCTCAATAGTGACCCACCTCTATCTAATTACTAAGTGGTTAAAATTCCTCTTATTGAAGTATTTTATGAGTTATGCACTTGGTCTAGTTCCTATATTGACTATAACACAATTATTGATCTCATTACATGTTTCCATACTAAATTTTAGTTGAGAGTTTATACTGCAATTGTTATCTTGATGTATATATAAAAAAATGTGGTTATTACATCTATATATATACTCCATCCAAATCATAAGATACTTCCTTCCAAACATCTTACTTAGACTTTACCTTGTGTTGGGCTTCTTTAAGTCTAATGAAGTATGTTTAGATCACAATAAGATAAAATACTACCATGTCCTCATCATCCATGGTGTTAGGTATCCATAATTAAATAAATACACCAATATAACCATATGATAACTATAATATCTATGCTCCAAGGTTAAACATGATCATGTTTAATTTTACATAATAATATCTTATAACAAAAACTTCATGAACAATATTAGGAAATATTTATATAAGGAAAAATTATCATTTAATTTACCCTTTTATTTTTTTAATGTGATGTTTATGTCTAATATTTAGAGGCATATAAATAATAGTTGTATCTTATTTTAACTCCATGTGGTGTGGTGGATATGAATTAGCATCAATAATTTATAAAGAATCATCATTTTATGCCACTATATATTATCATGAACCCTTTATAAGTAAAAATATATGACTTTACACTTCATGGAATTTATCTCTCTTTGACTAAAGGGAATCCATATACTTTCACTTACTAAAATAATGAATTAATTTATTTCAAACATATTTGTAATGACTTACCTCTTGTCCTTTATTCTTTCACACTCCATTTAGGTTAACTTAATCATAATCAAATAAAATATACATGAATGATTTTAATTTTTGGTATAGTATTTTTTCAGTTTTTTTAAATGTTAAAACCATGAATTCCACTCATTGAAATGTCAAGGATATTTTATCACTATCATAATACATTTTGAGAATTTAAAAATGATCCATGAGTACTATTTCTTGTGATTTTAGTCTCTTATTATTTCACTCTATCATAAAAAAATGATAATAGTATATTTTATATCGAGTGGGAATATAAGGGTGTCTTATCCTATTTGGATCCATGTGGCTAAAATATTTGTGGAGGATGGATTGATTAGAAGCTTTCATTCATAATAAAATAACCCTCATTCTTGAATATGCATATATATATATATATATATATATATATATATATATATATATATATATATATAATGTTGGCCTCATTTTTGGTTTATCTGCATGCATGGTCATACTTCCAAAATTCTAAAGCCTCTTGAAACTAAACAATTATCTTCGGTATTTATCTATAGTATTTGATAAATTATATTTTTGATGATCAATGTAAATTTGATTATCTCTTATCGACAAGTGAAGTGTTAAGACTTCATACATCCAAAATTACAAATTCCCTTGAAACTAAACCATTATCTTTAGCATTTATCTATAATATTTGATATATTATATTTTTGATGATCAATCTAAATTTGATTCTCTCATATAGACAAGTGGAGGTTTTAAAAATTAAACTTTAGTAACTACTATGCATTATCAATAATTTCTTAAAGAGGGAAAATATGCTAATATAACATATGAATGAGGATGAGTACACTAAAATAGAATTTCATTTCATCATTCATATAATAATATTAATTATTATGTTTTATAAGTAGGTTGTATTATAAAATACATATATTTGGCATATTTTATAACTTATATACATCCCACATAAAACTATTACATCCTTTTGTTATTTTGATAATATTCATTTCTAATAACTTGTATAATTTTTTAAACTATAAATTCAACATGTCCTTATATTATGCCCACCATTGAAATAACTCATGTAGTTAGTATGGTATCTATGTTTTATTGATAAAATTATGGATCCTAAAATTATAAAATCATTCAAACAATTGATCCATATCATCTCGTAGATAAATTTTGGATTAAAATTCTATATTATTTTATGCATTTAGATATAACACATTTTTATGTAATAACACATAAAAAATGTAACAAAATTAAAAACTTCCTAAAATAAGTGAACACTTATGTTACGTGACATTTTTTTATTATTGTGCCTTACCATATATATATATATATATATATATATATATATATATATATATAAAGTTTAATAAGAATGTCTATATAATTGAAGCATTAACTCAATCATGAATATTTATCATAGTGGTTGTATTAATATATATCACACAACTCTATCTCCTTATAAAGGTCTTCTATGACATTTCATTCTAGTGAAATCCCCATCAATAAAATTATAGGAATTGACCCATTATTTACAACTTTAAATACACCCCTCATAACCATATCTTAAATTTGGACTGATGATCTTTTCCTCATTATATTTAGGTAGAAATAATACCACTAATTTAACCTCTAGATGGTTATATTATTTCTTATGTTAAATTATACCTTGTTTATTTCTTTGATGTCATCCTCACCTATAAAATATGTAATAAAAATATATATACTTTGACCACCTAATTCACATATTTATTTGCAATAATGAATTACACTTTTTTAGACAACCCTATTTTTAGTATAATTAAAACTCCAGTTATGTAAATAATTTAATACAAATAAACTAAATGCACCCTTATTTATTTTTAAAAAATAAACCTTTTTCTCATAAATTTAATTATATTTTTATCCTTTTCTAACAATTTTAAGATTTTTTTTATAGGTGCCCATAATTATTTTTGAAACATGAAAAATGTGTACACCATGTAAAATAATTTATTATATCAGTAAAAAAGTACACAATCATATTTAATAATTTTTAATACATAACTCACTATAATTAATATCCTAAAATTCAAAAATTTCTTATCCATATTACATTTCCCATTTTCCTTGTTACATGTTTCTTATTTTCCTCATAATTTATTCACCTTTTGTCTCCCTCATCATAAAAAAGTTCAAAATAATATATAGGATATTTTTAAATCACCTTAACCTATCATCAAGAATCTTCATATGCATGATATTTTAATATAGACACACATTATCTATATTTCCACTTATTCAAATAATTCTCATTTCCTTGCCAATGACTCTTATTCTCTGCGCAATACTAATGAACACATTCACTAAATATTAGTTGAATGATTTGATTTGTTTTTGGAAAAAGAACTTACTGATATTCAAGTACCTGTGCACCTTCACCTTATAAAAATAAGGTAGATTTTATGTACCATTAGGTATATTAGTACCCACCAAAAAAGGCCATATGTAACTAGATCCATATGTAACTAGCTCAAATATTTTATTAGGTGTTTCATGTACCTTAAATAATACATCAAAAACTTTATTTCAAACTAGAAAAGTCTTATTATTAATATGTTTATTATTCCTAACTTTTTATATTTGCTTTTCTATTTCATGAATACACTATGCTAAAAAAAATTAAAAAATCTTTAAATGTATCAATATCTCATATATTCCTTTACATAGTAATTTATCTCAATCCAAAAAATTTCATAGTAGTAATTTATAGGATTGTAACTTAAAAATCAATATGATACATTGCCTTATTACAACAAACTAACCAAAATGTTTTAAGATTTATTAATTTATTATATGCATTCCTACATTTCCATAATAATATGGGAACATTATCATTATAATATATTCTTCAAGATTCATAAATTTTGATCAATATATTCTCTAAATTTTTTATAAATAAATCTAAAATATTATTATCTTGTGTATCATATGTGAAATATTATATTATATAATGATCTCATGAAATAACACATTAATAAGCCGAGACACAAAATATTTTCTCTGATCAATGGGTATATGAGTGGGCCCCCAAAATTAATATTGATATTATAACATATGGATCCAACGATAACCTCTAATGTGAAATCTAACATTCGTGTTTCCAAGGACAATAATTCAAATATTAAATAGTATTTATAATGTAATGTGCACCATTATTAGATATGAGTGAGTTAATTAACAATGAACCACTTTTAAATTGATCTTAAATAAACAATGTGAGAAGGAATATTTAATCATAATTATTATCTTAACTAATACATTGATAGATCTAAAATAGACACAAAAATCCATACACATCCTTATCATATATGTTGACTTAAAATTTAGTACTAGGTATATATTTATTAGATTAGATAGATTTGCTTAGCTAAACTTATACAATAGTGTTGAAAAACACCTTCAAAATTGTGGTGTCTAATTTTTTAATTCCATCATTAAGACAATATATCCATATTATTATAGATAAAATATTTATATATGTGTTATAATTTACTAATAATCATTTTTCTAATTCTATCTTATGAATAAGGGTAGAATTCACTGAGGTAATTGTAGTAATGATTTAATGAATGACATGAATGTCTAAATTATGTAGGTAGGCCTCATTTGTAATATTCATTGATTCCATTTTATCCAATTATTTACTCATTACTGTTCCATATGAGTGTCTAAATTATGTAGGTAGGTCTCATTTTTAATATTCATCATTTCCATTTTATCCAATTATCTACTCCTTAATGTTCCATACTCTTTGATTTGATTTATGGATGTATCCATTTCCAAAAAAATATTTATACCCATCCATAGTATTCAAAAATATCTTTCTCTCTACTCGTGTAGGGTTTTTGCTTGCTTCATAGTTGAGGTAACTTATCATGATTTTATGTCCAGGAAGATCATGGTGAGGACTCAACTTCTAAGAAAGAAAAGGAAATATCTATCCAGGGAGATATTCAAAACATGGAGATGGAAATTGAAGATGGAATCAATGAGCGGGAACAAAAGAGCAAAGATGACTTCTTTGTAGAAGCTAGGAATAGCCCAAATAAAAAGTCTGAGGATTGGAGAGGGAAGAATCAGAATGATGAAACACATACTCCTATGACTTGGGTTAATAGTAAAGCTGAGTCTTCTTCCCAATTAGATTCTTGGTTATGTAGGGAGATCATTGATCTCAAGAAAAAAGCAGAAACTTTGGAAGATTCTCTGAAAGCTGCTTGGAATAAAGTAAACAACATGGAAAATCAGTTAAGCGAGATCCCTGTGAAGCTCAAAGCTTATGAAAATAATCTCTGGGAGTTAATTAAGGATAACAAAAAGAAAATGGAGGAAGTAACGTCCAACATTTGTGTAGCTGCTATCAATATAGGTAAACGAGCCAATGAGGAGACCAAAGCACTAGAGGGTCCTAGCAAAAGGACAAGGCAAAGTTCCATAAAGAAAGATACACAAAAAGGTGCTTTGCTGGAGATTACCACCCAGGAAACTGCTTTGAAAGAAAAAGAAGTCATAAACTTGATACTGGAACTGGATGAATAATCTGGTCCTTCTTGGTGGTAAAGAAACTGGTACAGAACTTTGTTCTTATTTTGTTTGCTTTTGTTTGTTGTTCCTCCAGACTTCTGTTTTTGGGTTTTGATCGGATGTATCTCTAATGGTTTCAGGACCATTCAAAACATGTTTTTGCTACTTCTATGTAGTGTTTTTTAGGCGTTTCCTATGGGCTTTGTTGTTCTTTTTTTGCTCTCTGTAAAAGGGTTTCGGGGCCCCTTCAAAACCTGATTTTACCTCTAATCTAAAACTTATCATGATTTTATTTTCTAAGTTATCTAACTTATTTTAATTTTTATGTGTTAATATCGCTTAGTTAAGGGAATGTAAAAAATATATGTATCCCTTATCACTTTCCATAGCTTCCTTGCATCTTATCTAAAATTTTACTTCTTATTTGTGTACTCCTAGGAGAGTAGCCTAATAGTATCCAGCTTAAATGAAAGAAATACATTTTATCCACATTTGTTTTTCATTTCTTATTTTAGTGGATATAAATGTCTAAATATTTTTCTAATATTTCACATATGATTCCATCCTCCATATACACACACATGTTTTCATCTATTTAGTTTTTAGTACTCTATTATAAGACATTATATAGATATTCCTTATCAATAGGGGTGATTTTTATTAAATATACTACTTTTACCTCTTGTGATTTCTGAAGAATCATATGGAAAAAACTATTGTCATTACTTCTTTTTTTTATAGCTACAATAGATTTGATTCTTTAAGAGAATATCCTATGGTGTCTCTAATATTGGTGTTGTTAATCCCAAAACATTCTAGTGGACTTGGTGATGTATGTGGTAGTAGAATTAAAATCCATGCACTCACTTGTGTAACCTCAATTCTCAATTTGTCCTTATTCTCTTTTTACACCAATTGTGTTACAATATATTCTTATGATTTTTTCTTCTTTTCCTTTTCAGCCTTTTTATTCTCCTCTACCTTATATATTTTGCTTAGGAACTATCACCATCTACCTTATTTTTTTCTTCTTATTTCATATAGAGCTCCACCTCAACTTCCTTATTACCATCCTCTTTATTTTCTACTTTATATTATTTTTTCACTTTTAATTTTTTCCACTCTTATTATTTTTTCAACTACTATTTTTTCAAGTCTTCCTCTTTTTTTAGCTCCTCTTATTTTTTCAATCCATATTTTCTCAATTGATAATCTTTTTTCTTTTTATCTTATTTTTATTTTTATTATTTTTCCATTTTTTCTTTTTATAAGTCTTAGTGTGCCAAAAGATCAACCAAATTTATGTCTTTCCTTATCTACTCCTTTTAAGCCTATAGCCACTCCTTAAATTTTAGTATTTGTTGAGCTTGTTTCAACATTTATAACTCTCTTTATTGATAAAAATTATATTGTATAAAGATAAAATGTATTAACAATTAATTAAAGTATTAAAATGCTATATCCTATCATTTAGGATATAATACATATCTCAAATTTATTCTAACTATACATCTTGTGATAGCCTAATAAACCAATCTATGTGGGTGTCATAATAAATCACCCCAAAAATAACTTTTTATCCTATTACTAATATTAGATAAATTCAATTATTTTTTACTAACCTAATAATATCCAAAACTAACCTTTAGTAAAATCATAATATAAATGGAAAATAACAATACTATAATATTGTCGAGACATGCACTAGTTTAAGATGAACAACATTGGATGTTACCATATCACCAATCCAATATGGATAGTATGAATAAGAACATAGATTATGTTTTAAAATATTAAAACTATAGTTTGAATCACCTCGATGCTACTCTGATTAAGGATATATTCACAACACACATCTAAGATCATAGATATGTGGATACAAACCAACACACTATCTATAAATGTGAATGGACATACACGGTTCATAATGAAATTAATAGGATTGAACCATAGTAACCTTTACAAAAATAAGTTAGGGACATAAATATTACTCATTTAAAATGTGTTTTGGGCCTTGATTTTTATTTGAATGTTTCTCCTTTAAATGGTTGGGTCCTGCCAAGTAAGTACAAGTAAAAATTATGAGATTCAGTTCTCACTATTCATTTAGTGAGTTTCTACTACCTAGCTGAAAAAATGTTTGAAACAACTATACTTGGTTGATTTAACTTAATCATGAGCATAAATATGGTTATCAATACCATTAGGTATCATTATCTGGTGTTTATTTAATTAATTATACATACTTTAAGAGAGCGATACTTAAACTTTCCTCCCATGCATTTTCAATTGTTTCATACAATTTCCCCACTTGAGCTAACCCTCCTTTATTTGTAAATTATAAAATAAGTGAAAAAGTATCTATAATTTTCTACCCAACATCTTATTCATCTTCCCTAGCATCACCTACATTAAAACCTCCTTACTCCTTATCAGATGCATCTCTCAACAAACTATATACTTAATAAGTCACCCCCATTCTTTTGAGATTAGAGGTAATTATTATTCCTTAATAAAAACTTGAATAGATTTTATTATTATGTTTTAAATTTTATATTCCAAAAATAATAAGATACTTTTAATTTTTTCATCAATCATATGGAATAGAGTTTTCCCCATTACTTCGATTGAAGATATGGTAGTGTTACAACCAACTAAAAATTATACTATAAATTACCACACACATTTTTTTAACTTAAATTAGATTTGCTAGTTATTACTCATCCAATAAATGTGTAAAACATAAAAGAATAAAATTCATATGATTATGCTTAATAAATACTAATATTAAGTACTAAACAATAATTATATTGTGAAAATGAATTCCATTGAATTAGGTAAAAATGAAAAATATACACTAGTCTTATCAGAACTCATATGGTACAATATCATAAAGAATACTTAATATGATACTAATAACTATAACATAAAATAAAACATGATACAATAATAAATGAATAAGTATGAAAATATCCTAAATTTTTAATAAATAATATATGAAACTTTAATTATACAATAATACTATTGATAATTAATAAACTCTCAAATAGTTTAGTAGCAATGAATAGAAATTGGACATAGGTTAAAATTAGATATAAAAATCAAGAGCATCATTTAATCACTTTTCCTCCAACCATAAATTGATGGTCCCCTACACACCTCCATAGTGGGAATGTGCTTTCCTTTTAATGAAGGGGTGAATAATGACATTACAAACATCCATAACCATTTGAGAATATGTGTGAGTGTAAAATCACTATTTCATGCAACTAGCCATAAGTACTATATGTACACTTTTATCATTTATTACCTCAAAAAATCACATGAAATATAAATTATAGTGGAAAAATAATGTATAAAACTTCAAAATCACTTTGGCCAAAGCATTTTATAAAATTCCAAACATCAAACTAATTTGGTTCATTGTCCACACATACATTACTTTCTAGTATAAAAACTATTCATAAATATTATTCTTATATAATAGATATTGAATGAACTAAAAGAAGTCTCTTTGCCTATCGCTCATCATTCCTCAGGTAAGAAGGATGATTGTACTAGTACTCAATCATAATAAAATTAATAATGTATTACAATTTTAACTATTTAAATAATTCTTACACATTACTCACATAAGGACCATTCAATAGAACAACCGAAAGGTGTTTCATTCATACAAAAAGATAAGTAGATATTGTATGCAATTGAAATTGTATGATGTGTATTAATTAATCTTGGATTGGATAAGATAGATAACACCTACAATTCTGATTGGGGATACACTTATTAAGTGGGAGTATGACCAATATGGGGATCCACTAGACCTGATTAGGGGATCACTTATATCATTTGTCATAACACATCATGCTAGGAAGGGTTTCAAAGCCTACAGTCTAACATAATAAAAAAATAACCCTAAAAGAGTCCTATGATTTGATGTTCACTTATATAATAAACAAGAAAGTAAACTATTATAATAAAAAAAAAAGTAAACTAATATAGTGCACACCAAAGCATATGGCATAAAGTGGGGGTTAGAATAAAACAAATAAACAACTAAACTAAACATGCATAAGAGACATATACTCACATTATTGTATGTGGAATCCTAATACATGGAAGATAAGAATGCATACTGCATTAACTATCTACTCTTACAAAGGAGAAATAAAGTTAGGAACACTTAACTTTGAAGATGAACCTACTGAGTCTAAACCTCTCCCTTGGCCAAGGTGCTTTGTAAGAGATTATTATGGCTTGTAAGGATAACTAAGATAAATCATCTCTAGGATACATGATCTAACCAAGCATCCAAAATACTTCTCAAAAAGATAATATCAAAGCTTCAAAATAAAGTATTAAACCCTAAAGCTTTATTTCACAAGTAGAATGGTCAATAAGATGTTTGTTAGAACTTTTTCGCTAAATTATTTGCTCTCTTTTGACTTTTATGAAATGGTGGTAAATGACCTTGTATATATAGTAGTATCTTTCCTAAAAACTATTTGGACATGTCATCTATACTAGGTCAATTGGGTTGACCTAATACATTCTTGGGCTAATGCCTAAAGCCTATACTTGGTCAGCCAAGATGTAAACAAGTCAAAATAACAAAGATGTCCCCAGAATACACTAGGTCAACCAGGTTAACCTAGTGTATTAAACATGTAGGAAGGTAAATAAGGAAAGAAATGAAGGAATAAAACAAGATAATGACTAGAATGGATAGGAAAGAGAAGAAAAAGCCTAGGGTTCATGGTTTTAGGGAGCTAGTGTGTAGATAGCAAATGACAAAAGGAACAATAATCTTACAAAGCACCAATGGTCTATCCACCCCTTTTTCAATGTACCCATTAAGGCATGCACTCATAGAGGTTCCTAAAATATATGAAGTGTTATAAATCAATAAAATTTTGAAAATATAATGTGTATATATATACCCCAGTCGAAGCTCATCATGTGTCACATAAGTGCAACATGGGATGGTGCTTCAGAGATAGAACATG